>JAGDQP010000319.1:54513-71792 GCA_022664845.1 Lepisma saccharinum
AACAAAATATGTATTGACTTAAGAAAAGACATTTTATGAGTACAGTTCATTATTTATTCGAAGTATTTTACGCAAAAGAAGTGAACAAAATATGTATTGAGTTAAAGAAAATGCTTCATCTCTTTGTAGAAAAATGTACAAATGAAAAACTTCGAGTATTATTTGTCTCAGACAGGGAAAAGCGGGAATCGGCTTGATACAATGTAGGTGGCCTATTTGAAGATACCATCCCGGTATTTGCTCGAGAAAAAACTGGAAAATGCTTAGGATGGTCGAGTGTGCGGCATGAACCTGCGAGCTTTCATTACTCTATCACTGTTTGCGTATCTCATCTATGTTAGAGAATTAGTTTTCACCATTTTGTATGAAAACAGTGAAATAATACATGATCTAGCTCCAGTGTCGGGCGTGAACGAGGAGCTTCAGTAAAGCGGAATCACTTAAAATGTCATCAAACAATCGAGTTGTGTCTTCTTTAGTAGGAACCGGCTTTAAAATGTGACTCTTGCTGTCACGGGTTCGAACCCAACTGACGGCCATAAAAACGATTTTAGAGTTGAATAAGTCTCGAACCAAAAGTCGGATTAAATCGGGACTTGAAGCAAACTTTAACTTAGAACTCCAGGAATGTTATGTCGTGCAAAAATCGAGAAACCGGTTAAGAAATCGTGGAACTGTTTAACAAACCGGTATAACTGTTAACAGTAGGACGCTGGAAATGACGTCAAATTCCGTCTTGGGACCTTATTAGTAGGATGGAACGAAAGATTCCTCCTACAAACCTGTCCTTGTTACTCTGATGGTACCGAATGCCTGTCCAATAACACACAACTTGATGTCATCTATCTAGATCTTAGTAAGGCTTTCGATAGAATTGATTGTAATCTTCTTTATAAATTAACTCACCGATTCAATATCCATGGTAATTTCCTTTCATTATTGCGAGACTATCTCACTGGCCGCGAACAGCGTGTTGCTCTTTCTGGATCATCATCTAATTTTGTTCCCGTTCTCTCTGGTGTACCTCAAGGTAGTGTTTTGGGCCCCCTCCTTTTCCTTCTATATATGGACGATCTCCCATCTTATCTCTCGTCATCTGAAACCAAAATTCTTCTTTTTGCTGACGACTGTAAATTATTTCGAGAAATCAGATCATTACAGGATGTTGCTGATCTCCAAAATTCCATCTCTGACCTCTTGGACTGGTGTTATGCGTGGAACTTGAAAATAAATCCCTCAAAATCTTCTTTTCTTACCATTTCATTAAAGAGGAATCAAATCCCATCTGCCTATATCATTGATGATAATCCTATTGCAAAATTTTCTTCTCAAAAGGACCTTTGAGTGGTATTTGACGAAAAACTTCTATTTGCTGATCACGTGACTTCTGTAACTAACAGTTCTATGCGCTTACTTGGTCTTCTCTATAGATTTACAGAAATTAAGGACCTTCATTCATTGAGTATGTTCTACAAAACCTTCATCTCCCCTAAAATTGACTATTGCTCCCCAATTTGGATTATGGCTAGTATTTCTAATCTATCTCATATTGATTGTTCTGAACTTTTTTCTTGCTATAGTCAAAAGAAGAATACCATCAGTACGTAAAGCAAACCAGAGTTATCCGTTCTTGGTCTCCACGTACCCTCTTCTCGTCGAAAAATGGCAAATTTGATGTATTTATACAAGATACTTAACAGTAATCTTAGAACTGGAGAGTTGATATCTAAATTTTACTTCCGTGTTCCGTTGCGAATAACCAGAAATAATAACCTCCATTGTACCACGCCTAGACTAAGTATACTGCAGCGCTCCTTATTCCATAGACTAGTAATTATGTACAATAACCTTGATTCAAAGAGACGAAATAATCGACCATGTGCTGGAGGAGGGATAGTGTTTGGATGGGGATGTAGTTGTGGGGGCCTGGCACCAGCTTTGCTATTTGCAAGCGAAGGGGCAGCGTCCAAGCGATCTGGAAAAGTATAAGCGATTCGTTCGCGAGCTATTATTTTTCTATCCTAATCAATTTCATTTTATCATTTCCTGTTGTTGGTCGGATGCTGATCTTTGCGATTTATACGCAACAGATCCAAGTCTATGTGAACGGGAGATGCAAACTATGTTCAATAAGTTTTATGAACTTCATTTTAATGACAGAATGCACCGGACCGTCTTGATGGATACGTTGTGTTTGCCTTTTTAAGTGCAGACCGTGCACAGCGTTTATATCTAGACCTGCAGGGTTCACCGCGACTGCGAAGCACACTTAAAATGAGTGTAACTGGAGGAAATATTTGGTGGTGCACCTTGCAGTGCGTCCGGTGGTCAGAGTGTGCATCCCTCAGCAAGTACACCCCCTCCCGTTGATCAAATTGAGCACTACGCGATGTTGGCTGAGGAAACGGTCGAGTCACCCATCACTTTAAACTCCACAGAGTGTGGAAGTCCCGTAAGCACAGAGGCCGTGCTAAATGTGACCGTGAATCCTATATAAGATCACGATAATACTTTTGAGGAGATCAATTGTACTGCTGCATCAGATCTGGGAAGAAAGTGTCCTGACCGTGATGAAGCAAAATATGATATTCTTAATAATATTGAGGTTCAGGCGCGATCCTCACACACGACGGGGATAGGCCAGATGTTTAGCAGGATCTTTTCCCCTCCTACCTCTGAGGAATTGATGGAGATTGACCTCGACGTATTAGCGGATTGTCGTAATCAGCCACAATGGGAAAATGGGTACTCCCGGCATGCAATACGGTGCTGGAAATCAAGGTGAAGTACCTTGTTTAAAATAGTATCCCGCCGACGTCGAGAGTATCCCAATTTTGGATTTGAATGGAGGGAAATTGTCCTCTCACGTTCGGAAATAAATATTCCCGACGCCGAATATTACGTTTCGGATCTTTTTGGCTTTGGCAAATATCATTCTATATTCCTTCCACTGCACTTGTAAGTATAACAATTGAAAGTTCGACGAACAATTTAAGCAGACCTGTGTATTTGCCCTGGAGAAGACGGCACGAACTTACACAAGATGTAATTTTACGCACTATAGAAAAAGTTTTAATTTCTAATGAAACTTTCCTTTTTGGCCAGTTAAGCATAATATTCCATTTTGTGGACTTGCGCCATGGTACTGGCAATGAGAAAAAGAAACGCTCTCAGCGGCAGTAGAAAGTGGATGGGTGTACGGACTTCTTCCAAAAGTATACCATCAAGCCTAAGAATATTTACTGCCTTCCTCAGAGCTTAGTGATGGCTCAGGCACGGCAAGAGTAAAGGTACAGGAACAGAGAACATCGGCATATCGAGAAGTCTCATATTTGAAAGAACGACCTGACGTGTGGTTACGACGAGCAAAAGCTTTGAGTGAGCTAGCGGGTGTCGACGTGCCAGGGAAGGTTGTACTTTGGATGAAGTCCATAAATTCCAGCAATATTTATCTCCGGAGTATCGAATTGTAGTGTACGAAAGACATCCAAGGACAAGAGAAGCGCGTATTATTTATGAGGGACCGTATGCTCAACCCAACTTTTCATTCAGTATGATAATCAACATTATTCGGCGATGACTTTCATCACCTCATACTTAAGACTCGTAAACTAGGTGCTACGCCTTTCTGCAGGCATATGAATATCAGGAGTATTATGAATGCCTGTACATGTGTTCGTGGTGCGAAGTACAGCCTGAAATTAAAGATGAAGAGAAAGGAAAATGTGAATGTTGTGTATTTAACAGAATTTTTCCATTTTATCAATGTTTAATTAATCATAACATAACACCGAAACGCGGCAAGTCCGTATGTAATAATGTGAAGTAATGTCCGGCTTGTGGGTTTATTATCGACTGTAGAAAGAGAATACAACTTCATAAACGAGGTGAGAGATTCTGCCAACTTTGCAACTTATATGTCATGCTCGATCATAGCTGCGACGTACAAGAGCTTAAACAAAGCATATAAAGCGATTCTTATATATTGTGTACGACTGTGAAGCTTTGATAACAAAGCCAAATGCAAAGGGTGAGCGTAAGCACGTTGTTAATCTAATTTGTGCCACACATAGATGTTATGACTAAGAAGGACTTTTCATCCATTGCTTGCTGCATGAATTGTGGAGACACGGCAAATAGAGGCGTCCGTGACTTCAACTTGAAAACCATGAGAGAATTTATGAACTATGTCTTAATAAAGCGTTCCGAATTTGACAATGTGGTTTCTCTTGCCCACAATGGATCAAAGTATGACTTCATCCTGGCTGCAAAGAAATTGCTCGTACAGAACAGAAGCATTCACATGAAACTTATTGCTCAGGGTCAGAAAATTATCGAAATGACTGCGTGATAGGATCATCTTCAGAGATACTCATCTTTATATGGCAGTGAAATTTGCAAATTTACGCAAGACACTTGGGCTTGGTAATACGTTGAAAAAAGGCGACTTTCCGTACCTCTTTTACACGGAAGAAAATCAGGAATATGATGGTCTTTTACCCAGAGTTTAGTTTTTATGATCCTGAAAGTCGCGGGCCTGAGGAGTATAAGGCACTAAAACAATGGCATGCAGAATGCGTAAAGGCCAAAATGATATTCTATTTGCAGCAAGAACTGTTAGATTATTGCAGAAAGGACACTGAAATCCTCGCCAGTACAGTTATAAATTTTTCCGACATTATTGAAAAACGTACTAATGGATTTCCATGTTTTCTGGCCTGTTGTACTATTGCTTCTTTGGCTACTCGCGTATTTCGGACGTTATATATTCCAAAAGATACGATTGCCATCATTCCTCCTATGGGGTATGAGCATCGCGATCGTCAGAGTAAGAAGGTCTTACAGTGGTTAACTTACATGTCAAACGAGCGCGGTACTCATATTCAACATTCGGCAAATGGCGGGGAAAAACATTTTGTAAAATATAAAGTTGACGGATACGAGAAAAGGACAAATACCGTGCTAGAATTTTTTGGATGCCACTGTGATAGACGTAAGACGTGTTTTCCACACCGCAGGGGAGAAAGCATCGACGGCGGGGAAACCATGGACCAACGTTACGAACTAATGTAAGGAAGCTAAACGTATGTACCTCAAAAAGTTAGAACTTAAACTTAATTTCGTGGAGATATGGGAGTGTGATTGCGACGCAAAAGTGAGAGCGGATAAAACCCACCAGGCGTTTATTAAAGGTAAATGTCGTAATCTCCACGAAGGATTTTTTTCTAAAGAAGCCTTCAATTGTGGCAGAACTGAATGTTTTCATTCGCTTTATAAATGTACGGAATCCGAGAAGATATACCTCGATGTGACCTCACTGTATACGTGGTTATGGCACGCAAGCCCCTACCGACTGACTCACCGACCATCACGAAAGGGTACGTTCCAAAGGACATTAAACAAGTTCATGGGCTGGTGGATTGTATCATCATTCCACGAAGCAATTTAAAACTTCTACTGCTCCATACACTTGTAACAAAAGACTTACGTTTGGATTCTGTCGCACCTGTATCGAGGAGCACAACATTCTGGACATTAATTCAGAGGAACAACGGCAAATAGGGGGGTACACTGCACACCCGAGCTGCATAAAGCAGTAGAGCATGGTTAAGTAATTAAAACGTACCATGAAATAAGGGAGTTTGACATGCAGGATGGTGTTTTCTAAATTATGTCAACTAATTAAGTATGAAACAGGAGGCTAGTTGTTTCCAAGATGAATGCGCGAGGGAAGAGGGTAAACGCGAATATATAAGAGAATATGGGAAAAATGAAAATATTAAATTGGACTACAGCAAGATCGAACGTAATGAGGGTTTAAGATACATTTCTAAAATTTTCTTAAATTCATTGTTTCGAAAATGGTGACAGCGCACTGACCTGTTCCAGCCAAAGATGTGGATGATTCGAAAACGTTTTTAGAACTTGTATTAAACCCTCAATATGAAATAAGTTTCGTTGTTCCGGTCGGAGATGGCCATCTCATTGTCATTTATAAGGACATGGAGAATGAAAATAGACAGCCATTTCACGAATTGCGCGATTTCGGCCTTTATATCATTATGGGCAAGACACACTGTCCGAATTAATGGAGAAGTTAGGGTATGACAAAATACGTTGACACAGACTCAATCATGTTTATCCAGAATAAGTATGAGGAATCTCCGCTCTCTACAGGCAATTATTTGGGCCAATTAACCAATGAAATACCAGCCGGCTGGGGAATGCAAATGTTCATTGGCTTGGGTCCTAAAAATTACGCTTATAGGATTCATGAAATTAGTACGGAGGAAATTAATAATATTCTAAAAGTTAGGGGAAATTAATAATATTCTAAAAGTTAGGGGAATTACACTCAATTTCAGAGCAAGGACAGAAATTAATTTTGATTTGTATTACGATTTGATAACACACAAAAATGAAAAGTTATTTATTCGCCAAGTAAATCTGTAGAAAGCCGGTGTTCATCATGGTTTCACGACCCAAGACTAAGACTCAACAAGTGACAGACAATAGAAGGCGACGAATCATACAGGACGTCACTATTACCGACTACAGGACATTACCGTATGGGTATAGGGGCAGATAAATATGTAAATAGATGTGTAAATATGTACATACAATGATTGACAGCCTTACTCAAGATGATATAAATAGGGAAAAAAATGTTGCATCACCTCATTTCAAAGCGGGATGTTGGACCTACAACATCCAGCCAGTTTCCTAGTTGCAGGACCAAGAGCTGGTAAGGGTTGCTTCGTAAAGAGATTCCTATCGTTCAAAGATCAAATGTTCACGGTTAAATTTAACGTGATAGTTTTGTGCTATGGAGCGGTGGTACCAAACCTGACCGTTTCCAATGTAAAATTTTATCATGGCATTTCGGATACGCAAAAATTTGAAATTCAACCAAATTCATTATTAATTCTCGATGATTTGAAGAATGAAACAAATGGCGATGTGGCCAAACTCTACCAAGTATGCTCATCAGAAAAGTGTCAGTAATATTCATCGTGCAAAATTTATTTCTAAAAGGAAAAAGGAAAACATGCTCATGTTATTTTATTGAACACCCATTATATTATCGTTTTTAGGAATCCTCGTGATAAACTAGAGACTGAGTACCTTGCACTTCAATTTATGCCTCGTGATAGTAAGGTGGTTGTAAAAGTGTATGAAAAACCACATAGTTACTTGCTGTTTGATTTAACTCAACAGACTCCCGACGATTTACGTATACGAACCAATATCTTTCCAGATGAAACTATGCATGCATACGCTCATGTAAAAGACATGAATACCACAATTACGCTCAGTTGACAAGATGCCGAGCGTGGAAGATCGTGTATCGGAGCTCCGTGCTCTGTGTAAATGCAAAGGCAAGAAACGCAAAATATTGTTAGAAAGAGCATTTGGTAGAGTCATATGTACCATCGCACAAGTGGCCAACAGTGCCATAAAGGGCAGCATCCCACTTTCTCCGCATCAGAAGCAAAGATTACGTCGTCATAAGAACATGTTACATGCTTTGTCTCTTGCACGTACAAGTTTAAAACGAAAACGTCGGTTACTTGTTCAAAAAGGAGGAACACTGCTCCCATTCCTACTAGGAGCACTACTCCCATACAATTCTCAGTGTTGTAGCAGGAAGTGTATTTAGTCGATAACATGGCTTCGCAATTTCAAAAAATGATTCTTGTGCCCGAACCGTTAAATTCGTAGAATCTCATCAGGCAAGACTAGATCGTGAAATGAAGGATATTTTATTTCGCACGGATTTAACGATACAGAAAAATGGAAAATGTATCACCAGGCATTGCATCGATACTTGGATCATACGCCTCAGGCAAATAAACATATAGCATTACCTCTAGTGGATCCCAAAGCAGCAGCAGCAGCGTCAACAAGCAGTAGTAATGCCTTATTTAAATTCATTGTTGATTCTGTCCTAAAAACCCAACTCGAAAAACAGGTGTCTTATTAAAGCTTATGCAGACATCGAAACGAATTAGTTGGGATCGAACCGGTGTAGTAACCATTAATAACAATCTCGTTCCAGGATCAAATATTATTGATCTTGTTAATCAAGTGACACGAAAACGATCACCACGAAATCCTACAGGTATTCATACATTCAAACAATTACTCCAAGACATTAATATTCCAAAAGAATTAATCAATTTCCAGTTTGGGGCTGGTGTGCTTGTAGTGAAATCAAGGCAACGTGTGGTGAAACAAAGTGAAACGTAAACCAAAACGAGTCCCGAAATTCTTTAAATCTATGTTTAAGAATTACAAGTTTTAATCATGTCTCTTACTAAATTATAATATACCTATACTGATCCGGTGCCTCTAGGAAGTATTACAAAATTACGAAAGGAAACAATCATCAACGAAACAAATTTAAAAAATGGCTAGCATCGCACGATGCATATACATGTTCATGTAAGGAAAAATTTTCCGCGAAAACAGTATTATGTGAGTGGTCCAAACCAATTCATTCAAATGGATTTAGCCGATATGCATATTGTAGCAAAATATAATTATGCCTACCGGTACATTTTATGTGAGATCGAAGTGCAGTTTCTCCGAAATGCAACTTGTATTTCTGTTAAGAATAAAACGGGTACTGTCGTGGCACAAGCGATAGAAAGCATTTTTAAAACATTAACCATACCCTTAGTACACTGTCAAACGGATTTGGGAACTGAATTTTATAAAGAACATGTAACACGGGTGTTTGAAAAGTATCGCATCAATCATTATAGTGTTCATTCGGCCCTTGTCGAATGCGGCCCTTGTCGAATGATTTATCCGCACCCTCAAGGAAAAAATCTACAAGTACTTTACTGCTGAAAATACGTATCGTTATATCGATGTATTGAACTATCTCGTACATACAACCATACTCGTCATTCCACTATTAAAATGGCACATCTAGACGTGAATGATTCGAACGTGAAGCAAGTATGGCAAGCCTTATACGGACACAAAATAAGAACAAAACCAACATGTACATTATATTCAGGAGATTATGTTCGTGTGAATAAATATGAACATAAACTGGAAAACTGATACTTACCAAAATGGTAACAGGAAATCTTTATTGTCGACAAATGCATTACAAGCACACCCATCACCTATAAAATCAATTATTGGAATGGTGATCCCATCAATTGAATCTTTTATGCACAGAAATTGCAACATGTTGCCACCAAAATGGAAACATACCTTATTGAGAAAGTATTCAAACGTAGAAAAGGGTGGGTCTACGTCAAATGGCTAGGCTATCCTCCAAGTATAAATAGTTGGGTACGCAGACAAAGCGTTCAGTCGACATCATGACGTCATCCAAGCACTCACATGAATTTTATGTAATGTTACCATCCATGCAAGTGCACGTGTATTTGATAATACAACTGCTTCATATACGACCAAACTTGTACAACCACTTCATTTGAGCGGAGACTGGGTGGTTGGATTAACTGGATTAGCCATTTCTTGGGGTTTTTATAATCTTCAACAGGAGGAAGAAATTATTATTCACACTGAAGGAAAAACGAAAACGAAATATAATATTAAATTTCCACCCGGGTGTTATGACTCTGTAGATACGTTGCTGGAAAGTATTCCAGAATACCTCCATGCACAAAAGCAGGCACAAGCTATAAAAGAAGCAAAAGAAAAGGAGGAGGAGAAAGAACGTTTGCGATTTCACTCGCGGAATTACTTCGTTACTATTCTCAATAAACAATTGGAAGCCGAACTTGCTGCTGCTGACGATCCCCTAACATCCCATCTGAGGACGAAGATGATGCAACAGCCATTGATGATCCTCGTATGTTGCATTATGATCACACGCGCAATCACGTATTTATTAAACATCGTCGCTATCGACACCGCCGATATGTGATTGGAACGACACCTGGTTTACAAAATCTACTTGGATTTAGTAATGATCCAAACATAGACAATTATAGCATTCACTTTTATCCGCACAATCGACGACGCCGGCCAATGATAAGTTTACATTTCCGCACTATATCCATGCAATTTGGATTATAATATACGTTTGTCTTGATATAGTGAAGACACAACCTAATATTTGTAAATTACTTCGTAAAATTAGTGTACACGAGTATCAGTACAGACATATCCAGTCTTATATGTTTGATCGTCCACACTATGTCAAAGTGGAAAAGCCATATTTCGATACACTACAGGTAGACTTAAAAGACGAACGTGGTCAAAAGTTGCCATTTCAATTCGGAACGTCAAGCATTACACTTTACTTTAAACGCAAAGCATCATGATTTCGCAATGTACCGAAGATAGTTTCTACATTACACAAAGTTCCAATGCAAGTACACAAACGTATACGGAGAATACACCTACTCATTTTCGCAATATCCTGAATCATCGTACTCAGTTAAATGATCCATCGTGGAGGGTTGGACTTAATGAAATTCATATTCCACTCACATGTGAAAATATTCTTGATGGGGAAAATATTCTTGTTTTGACTTGACGAATGGGACAAAAAAACAGATTTGCAGGAAGATATGCGACCACCCAGCAATTATTGGATGAATTAAATAAAATTACAAGTGTTACACAATTTACCTATTCGAATACGGTTCGTGTGAAAACCACGGATAATATTCAAGCCATTCGTCTATCCCCACTGCTGGCATTGCAATTAGGATTCGAACCCAACCTTAACATTTTAAAAATTGGGACTGAACAAAACCCTACCTAAGAATTAGATATCCGCAACAAGTGTTTGTCTATACGGATCTGATTCAACCTCAATATATAGGTGATACGAAAGCACCATTGCTTCGAATTGTTGCCATGAGTGATGCAAATCACGGTAAAGTACAAACAGTAACATTTTAAAGCGTTCATTATCTTCCCTTATCCAAACTAAGTTTCGATACGATTGGAATCCTACTAAAGGACCATGCAGGACGTAATTTGTCATTTGCATCCGGGACATTGACGATGACACTTCACTTTACACGTCTCTCGCAATGAAAGTAGCAATACATCATGGTCGTGGGATCCCGTATTCCGCGGGACCCGTGTGTCAACGAGGCCATGGTATTGGAAGATTATTTCGAGGCCTATTCCGATTTGCAATGCCACTCATTAAACAAGGAGCAAAAGTCGTTGGGCAACAGGCCTTACAAACAGGAATCGAAGTTGCTGGTGACATTCTAGAAAATCGACCTGTAAAATCGAGTTCACGAGGCAGGCTCAGCTTTAAAGACTAAAGCTGAAAATAAAATCACTCAGTTGCTTGCCGGTAGTGGTAGGAGAAGGGCACGCAAACGAAGAGCTCCTGCGCGTATTGGACCTCCATCCATTAGGAGAAAGAAGTCTCATCGTACAAGAAAAGTTCGACAGTTAAAATGTTCTTTACACCAAGCAGTAAAGAATGCTCTACCAATGAATGTGATTTGGTATCAGTGCCCATGACCCAGACCGCCATTGAATCTTCACGGATGGTGGAATATTTGTCCAATATCTCAATCACATCCGAAGGCCCCATTGAATTTGTTATTCCTGGAGACACTGCAGAGTATATTCATCCTGCCTATCTTTACCTCTACGTAAAATGCCAAATTGTCCGTTCTGACGGTACAAATCTCCACGTAGCAGCAGCAGGACCTCCAGCCGTTGTCGCGGACGTCGTTGTTCCAGTCAACAATTTCCTTCATACCCCCTTTGGCCAAATCGATATTTCACTGAATGCTAAATTGATTTCTTCTTCAAATGGTTCGTACCCGTACCGATCCTATCTGGATACACTACTGAATTATTCTGTTGATGGTACCAATACACATTTAACGAGTGCGTTATAGTAAAAGGATGCTGCAGGACAATTTAATACATTGGGTAATGCTAAAACACGATTTCAGGAACGTGGTGCTTTTATTGGAGGCATTACCTTTTTCGAAATGTTTATCCGTCTCTATACGGATATTGCGGGGATGGAACATATTTTTCCCAATAAAGTCTCTCCTCGAGTCACATTGTATCGTAGCAAAGATTCCTTCTGTTTAATGGGTGCTGATAGCTCTAATTGTAAAATTGTTTTGAACGATGTGATTCTCTATGCTCGTGGAATGGATACCTCAGCCGACTTGGCTATCCAGTTGAATTGTTACATGCTCAAAGATACTGCAAAATTACCATTAACACGTGTAGAGACTCGCGTGCATATGATCCCTCAAGGTGTATCTTCGTACAATTTGGATAATTTATTTCTGGGTAGTGTACCTAAAGGGCTTGTCATTGGATTTGTTTCAAATACTGCATTCAATGGTCAGTACGATCTCAATCCCTTCAATTTCCAACACGTACATCTTAACAAGCTTCAGTTCCAGGTTGGATCTAAATTTTATCCTCCCTCACCCCTAATTTTACAAACAATTTGTTCATTGGGAGTTACTACACCTTGTTTTCCGGCATAGGCATTTTCCATCAAAATGTGGGGCACACTATAACAATGAATGAATATCCTAATGGCTATAAGTTGTACGCCTTTATTCTGTCGCCTACCAATACATTAGACGATTCTACATGGTATGTTGTCAAAGATTCTCCTCTATATATTAAAATTATTTTCAGTCAAGATCTTGCAAATTCCATTACCTGCATCGTGTATGCTCAATTTGATTCATTAATTCAGATTGATAAAGACCGCAATGTATACACTGACAACGATGTTTAAGCTCCCCTTTACATAGACGGTATAAAATCTCTTCTTTCTTTCTTACTTGGATTAGTGGATCGCTTGGACGCAATGAGACAGGTCATACAGTTCTCGGCTTTTGACCAAGACGATGGGGATAGTCAAGACCTCGTCGTTAAAGAAGTTGCAATTGTTAACCCTGATACCGATACGTCGCAAAGCTGGGTGTTCAAGGTCCCATTCCCCTTTGCAGATCTGGCATTATCGTTAAAGTATAGGAATGAATACATTACCAAACACAATATTGGACTTCGGTGGGATGAAGATGCTGGCATTCAGTAAAAAGTCTTAAAACAGTGGTTGTGACCTATACCCAAGCCAGTTCTACCGTATTCACATTTAGTAGCACACGTCAACACTTCCTGAAGCGTCTTCTTGAACGTCCCATCATTAATTTAGAGGATCTCCACTGTCCTAAATACACAGACTTGTGTTTTCCTACAACAGCCTGTGCACATCCCCATCATCAATTAAAAAAATATCGGTGTGTGTTGAAGGAAGCCAAAACATATGGACAGTACCTCAAATATTTAGAACTTTCATTCTATATCCTTCCTCCAGTGTATACTCACGCTATATCGTACGTTTACTCCAACACCAATAAGTGAAACTTTTAGAAACAATTCTCCAGGATTGTGTTAGTGCGTCTATTTTAACAGGCATATACGCGACTGCTACATTGCCTGTAGTAGTGAAATACCCAGCCGCATTAATTATTAATTTAAGTGTATCTCGTAGTGGCGGCAGTCATTGGGTATGTGTATATATAAATCCCCATTGTCATGGATACTATTTCGATAGTCTGGGCAGTCCAGCTCCCAGAGCTATTCTTTAATTCTTACGTCGGAATTGTAAATCCTTTCGCGTAAATACTACCAAATATCAAGCTGACCAGTCTATTTACTGTGGTATCTTTTGTAATTTTTTATTTTAAAGCACGTAATCAAAATGTATTGTCTAAATTTCATACCAGAAACCTGAAACAAAATGATCGGCTTGTACTACAGTATGTAAAGAAACTCAAAAACAAAACAAATATGTAAATAATGTTCTTTTGTAGTAGAGTAGTTCATTTGTAATATTTTTTTAACTCTAATTTGTTTTGGTTTTATTTCATGAAAAGAAGCCAGCACATTTTAGGTATGAATAAGTTTATCATCATGCAAGTACAATTTTACAGAGACAATATGGATATTTTATCCACTATTTTTGATAATTGCAATTGTATCCAAAATTGTAGTTGCATACAAGAGCGGAGTGAACATGCATGCCGTTGCACTGGCTCATGGTACGTACAGTTTAATATACTGAGTTGAAAATTTAAGTCCTGCAAGGCAGGATATCCTTGTTGTTCAACATTGACAAGATCCACAATACGAAACAGTTTTCGTAACCACACTGTCTTTTTTGCATCTTTACAGTAAAAGATAGAGTTTCGTTCACAACACTGAGAAATGATTCGACCAATGTGGGATATGGTATATCCATCAGACGTATCGCGTAAACCGTGAAAGTTTTGAGTAAGCCACTGAACTTGTTTCGGATATCCCACAGCCAAGTCTGTGGTTTCACACGGTAATTTCACCACACAATGGAAAAGTAATGTTCCATCACATGCAGCCAAGCAAAATTCGCTACAATATATTCTTTTTCTGATATTTTAAATCCTTGAAAATCAACTTCAACTGCCTCGCACATAACATACGTGGAATATCACGATTCTGCTTTTCCAGACCAATAGGTATCACTTGAGCAATACATTCAGTGTCTTTCACAAACTGAAGACATACTTTAAACAACACGTTTTTTCAAATGTGAAAATGACACTGACGCTGACAAAGTTCATAATAGTCCTGAAAGATTTCAGGATGAGTAATGTGAGTTTCTAAATGTTTTGCAGTCACTGTCCCAGTGTTCCACATGTACATACACTCGTGCCCAGATTGAAGATTACAGTCAGTACATAATAATAATGGATTGTCTTGTAAATAAGAACTTATTGCTTTAATATACAGATGCTTATCAGAATAATGGAAACACCTGTAGTTGGCAACACGTCTGATGTATGGGTTAGCAGTGGTGTCGTGGCGACCGCAGCGCCGGACTGCTGGTGGTGGTGTGTTAGGTCGGTCTCCATACTACGTCAGGCGACGTGGAACAGGAGTGTGCAGTGGCTGCAGCAGACGGAGGTAGTGTAAAATGGGAGACCTCTCAGAGTTTCAAAGAGGGCAAATTGTTGGTGCGCGGTTATGTGGAGTGAGTGTGACGGCAGTGGCTAGTGTGTTAGGTGTGTCGCCAGGGACAGTGTCGAAGGTGATGACGGCCTACACAACACACGGGAAAACCACATCGGGGAAGCGGAACAGTGGGCGGAAGAAAAGCATCAGTGACAGGGCACGCCGGGTATTAAAGCGCATTGTCACGCGGAACCGTCGTGCCACTGCGGCGCAAGTGACGAAGGAACTCAATCAGCACCTCCCCCATCCTGTTTCGACAATCACAGTCCGCCGCGAATTACATGACATGAACTTACGGGGTCGTGTTGCACGGGCCAAACCTCTCATCAGGGACCAGAACGCTTTAGCACGCCGCAAATGGTGCCGCGACCATGCAACTTGGACCGTTGACGACTGGAAACGTGTGGTATGGTTGGATGAGTCACCATTCACCCTGTTTCAAACCACGGGCCGTGTTTATGTGTGGAGAACGCCCAAAGAAGCGTATGATCTGCAGTGTCTCCGCCCAACTGTGAAACATGGCGGCGGCACGATGATGCTGTGGGCCGCAATATCATGGTTTTCATTGGGTCCTGTGGTCACACTTCGCGGACGCATCACTGCCAACGATTATGTCGCAATTTTAGGAGACCACTTGCATCCTATGGTCCGGATGTTGTTCCCGGACAATGACGCCATATTCCAGGATGATAATGCACCCATTCACACAGCTGGAGTTGTTGCAGCGTGGTTTGAGGAACATCGGGATGAAGTTCAACACCTCCCCTGGCCCGCCCAATCCCCAGATCTCAACATAATTGAACATCTGTGGTCCATCTTGGAAACACGACTCCGGCGACGATTTCCACCTCCATCCTCTCTCACAGAACTGGCCGATGCCCTGCACGAGGAATGGTGTAATATTCCACTTGCTACCATTCACGACCTCTATGCCTCCATCCCACGTCGCATCCAGGCTGTTCTGAAGGCGAAAGGTGGCCCGACACCATATTAATCTGGAAGTTGCACTTTCGTTCAGGTGTTTCCATTATTCTGATAAGCATCTGTACATTGGTTGATAATATAGTCACCACTGAGTACACCAATACACTGAGTATACTGTTCCATTATTGTTCCTGGTAGCCGGCACCGTAGTCCTTCTCCAAAAAGAATTGCTTCAATGGTAAGGTTTTAGTTTTCAACAGATGCTGGATTCCCAAATCAAGGTTTCTTTCCAGATCCTTGGCTTCTGTATTCGATTCCAAGTATATCGCAAACAAGGCTTTCACTGTGTCGGGTTCCCGAAGCTCTTCACAAGTACGTTTTAAAAGTATGTTTTCGGCTACTTCTGGATGTTCAGGAAAAGATCGGTCCCATATGAACCCCCAACATTCATGGTAAAGTTGACTTGGACGTAGGTAAAAGCATCATGAACATAAAATGAAGCGAGCGGTTTCCAATGCTCGGTACTCCCCCAAATGCAAGCCCCATTAATCCAGCGTAAAAAACATTTACACGTTCTTACGGCTAATGCAGCCTCCTCGACTTAATCTACTGCTTCGACAAGGAGCTATTCGTTGACTGCTTTGAATTGTTCCATTGCTTCTAGGCAACTGATACCGTGAACTAGTATCCAGAGGCATCGTTGGTAGCAACAGTAAATCAGAAGCGGGACAGGCTCAATGGAGGGAGAGGGGAGGACGGGAAGTACCATCCTTCTCGCGAAACATAGCTTGAAAATCACCCAATCTTGTTTTCAATAAATGCTGGAATCCACACTCGAGATTCTTTTGCAATTTTTATCCTTGAAGATGAGTTTCCAAATACAACTTAAATAAAGCTTCCAAGGTTTCTTTCCAATCCAAGGCAAATGTAGTTAATTCTACAAACTCCTTGAAGACGTCTTCGGGAGAACCGTCTGGGAACGTATAGCCACTCAAATAAACGAAACATTCGTGTTCATTGCCGCTATGGTGGTTCTAGTAGCTGCCGTAACATAAAAGACAAAATTCCGGAGTCCATTGGTCAATAACTGATTAAATACAAGCTTCATCCACTCTAAGACTCGTACACTTACACGTTCTTAGGGAACCGATTCGCTTTGTCCCATGCTTAGTCGCCAACTAACATCCAGCTAATCATGAGCCGCCCGAGAGAGCCAATCCCCGTCTAGCAGGAGGGTGGCGTGGGAGAGTACACTACAGTGGCACTACAGTGCCATAAGAACCAATGTAAAGTATAAAGCGTGTGTGGTTCTACTATATATATATATATATATATATATATATATATATATATATAGT
>JAGDQP010000319.1:71892-108990 GCA_022664845.1 Lepisma saccharinum
ATATTGTATTGTCACCGAACTTACGTCGCTCTGCAAAATTTCATCATTCTATGACTTCGGAAAATGAGTTTAACGTTCCAAGATTTGATGACAACATGAACCATTGCGATCTAAAGAAAAGATGCAAAAATGGGTTTAACTGAAACTCTAACCGAAAAAATCATAGAAAATTTGAATTTGAGAAGTTTTCAATGTACTTCTATTGTAACCGAGCTTTTGAGAAGTTACTAGAAACTATGTAATTGCAGAATTTTTAGTCTGAATAACCACGTATACAAAATCACCAACAGCTCAGTATAAGAGTGGAAACTTTTAAAATATTATTTCTGGTCGAATTTTTAAAGCTTGTGATTGTATTAGTTTAATTATTATATTGAAGCTTTTAACTTTAAATTGTTGCGAGAGCAATACAATCAATGCTGCGCATGCGATAGTGTCACTGTAGCCTGTCTTCCTCTGCTTGTTAGTCAGATGACGTTACACGCTCTCAACCAATTCTAGGAAAGCAGCGAACTGGACCTACCTTTCTCCTCTTATCCACTAACCTTGCTGCAGAACGTTCCTGCTTCAAACCCCACAGCAGCCGCTGAGATTATAGACTTGAAAAATTAATACTGTATATCACGATGAAAGCAACAGACAAGATGCAACTAATGATTGGTTTATATTATTAACATTTTACGATGATAAGATTTACAAGTAAAACTAACTTGCGTCCAGACTACCGAACTTAACAGGGTTATGTACTTGTTCTACCATTGAACTGAATTTATTTATAAGGCCTTTAGGCAACTATGGCTCAGGCCGTATGGATGATGATGGGATGAATTGATGGAATGAATAAAGTGGGAGGAGACGGGAGCACCCCGAGAAAACCCACACACACAGTGTTTGTACACCACAAAACCCACATGGCATGAACAGGGATCGATCCGACTACCCCTAGCACCAGAGGTGAACGCTCTACCAACTGAGCCACCGTGGCCCTTTGTTCTACCATTGTCTGTACGAAACAGGAATAGGTTTACGTAGAGTGAAGAATCTGCTTGTTACACGGGAGATGATTAAATTATGAAAAACGAACACAAATTCTGCCATTATTCTTTTATACTTTAAAAGTGGTAAGAATCACTAGGATAGTATATATTTCGATAAAGAAAGTTATCGCCAATCCCCCTTTCTCCTGTGGTATGTTACCCCCAAATTCTCGACAACATCCCCCAACTTTATTTTTTTCCATTGGAATTCTATAGGAACCGTGCAAAATCCACTTACAGCCTCCCAATTTTGACTTTACACCCCCAAGCTAAAAATTCTGGCGGAATTCTTGCACTCAGCCCTTCAGTTGCTAGTAGAGGTAAGGTCCACAAAATGGGAATATCACGATTCCTGAATGGTTTTAATAACGCTAAACTACGTTGTTGATCGGAATCGGTTAATTAGATTTGGAAATGTTCTTCAAGGTGTTAATTACACATGTTCTTTATATGTTTACCATTCAGTTTAGAAAACAATCCAAAGTTTCTAATTTATACTGTTCAACAATTTCAAGTTAGCAACAAAAATGAATAAAAATAATAAACATAATAATTATGTAAATACAGATAGTGAAAACTGATCTTGTTATTGGGAAATGTTCAGGAGACAAGCCCTGTCTGAATTTAAACATTGATTGTCAATTGATTTAACTGAAAGCTTCAGAAGTACATTTATTGTAATGTTATATAGCCCCAAGCTCTGGCAATCAAAGATGACTTCTTTTCGATATAGAAATCAAAAAATGTGTCAATGCAACACTTCGATGCTGTAGGAAGACCACAACTTTCTTGTGTTAAATAAGCACCTTTTGTTGTGTGATATAAATCATTCTTCCTGTTAAGGGTTCTAATCAGGTATGTAATAAAGGGTATATGTATACCCATCTCAATTTTTAGGCATCACCATATATTATCTTCTTTTAATGGAGAATAGATGCGGTTTCCGCAGCAACACGCCTTAATATTTTCACTTCACATTCTCACGCTGTTACGGTATAGATTTCAACTGGTTCCCATCACCACACATTTACTACTCAACAACAACTATACAGCTTCGGTTCCAGCAACGCACTGATTTGCTACTGGTTTCCAGCAACCACACAAATATTCAAATTTATCAAGTCTTTTACTTTGTGCACATATTGTTTTATTTGTTTTTATGTCAGACGTGTTGTTCTGGTTCGCGGTTGTCTCAATCGCGGACGACACGGTTGTCGCGGTCGCCACGCACCTGGGGGTTTAGTCGCCCCCTGAGGCCCCGATCTCCTTCCACAAATCTCTTCCTGTCATAAGATGACACTTTTGTCACTACCTCCCGGAGGGCTGCCACTAGCTCTGGATTTCGCGGAGCTTCTGCGACTGTCCTATCCCTCAGAAGTGCTCGTTGTTCTTCCACTAATTGGGCTGTCATTCCGCATCGTAACACCACATGATCTGGGGTTGAAACCACACCACAGACGGGGCACAGGTTATCCTCGACGAGTCCAAGATGCCTCACGCTCTGCCTGTACGGGCCATGACCAGTTATTAGATGTAGTAGGCCTCCCTCTATTACCACTTGCATCTTCATCTTCTCAGCCACGTCTGGAAGGATACTATGAGTTCTTCTTGCCTTAGGTATATTATCCCAGAATGTTTGCCACGCACTGGTCAGAATCTCTTGTACCAGGTGTATGCATAAGTTTTTGCCGGTTTTTGTGGTAAAGAAAACACGTAATTTTCAAGGGAAGTTAATTTTGTTTTATTCAAAATATTGGCCATCGGCTTCTACATATTTCGCCCATCTTTCAGGTAATTGATGTATACCATGCCAGAAAAGCTGCTTGTCTTTTGCGGCAAACCATTCGTCGAGCCATTTTCCAACGTCTTCGAAATCGATGAAGTGCTTCTCTGCGAGAACGTGCTCCATTGATGCGAAGAGGTGATAGTCAGATGGCGCCAGGTCTGGGTAGTACGGCGGGTGCGGAAGGATGTCCCATCCAAGCGATTTCAAGGTGTCTTCCACTGGTTTTGCTGTGTGAGACGGCACATTGTCGTGTAACACAATCACTTTACATGTCTTCGGGCCCATTCCGGTCATCTTTCGATCAATGCGTGATTTAAATTAATCATTTGTTGGCGATAGCGTTGTGCATGAACGGTTTCGCCGGGCTTCAAGAGTTCATAATACACAATAAAGCCCTGGTCCCACCAGACACAAAGCATGGTCTTCTTGCCGAAGCGATTTGGCCTTGGTGTTGAAGGACCGGCTTCGCTAGGTGAAAGCCACGACTTTTTCCGCTTCGGGTTTTCAAACTAAATCCATTTTTCGTCACCCGTCACAATTCGATACAAAAACGATTTTCTTTCGTGGCGTTGAAGCAGCATTTCACAAGTGACTATGCGATTTTCCATTTGACGTTCTTTAAATCGTGTGGGACCCATTTACCCAGTTTATTGACCTTCCCCATTGCTCGATAATGTCTGCTGATTGTTTCTTGTGACACATTTAATGCTTTTGCCAATTGCTATGGAGTTTGAGTTGGGTCATCCTCCAACAACACCTGCAATTGCTCGTTTTCGCACTTTTGTGGTCTACCAGAGCGCGCACTGTCTTTCACATTGAAATCACCACTTTCAAATTGTCGAAACCATGTCTCACATGTTCTAATCGATGGAGCGTGTTCACCGTATGTTTCTACCAGCACACGATGACTTTCAACAAACTTTTTCTTTTGATTAAATAAGAAAAGCAATGCGTGCCGCAAATGTTCTTTTTCAGGCACAAACTTCGACAAGATCACTGAACGATAAAACAAATACGCTAGTGTTTGGCGGACTCAACTTGTGTGTGTTTGTAGTTCAATGTCAAACGAACAAAATGACGTATGTGTAAAATGAATACGCTGCGTACTTTTCACTGGCGCCATCTCTTAGGTAAACCGGAAACTACTTACGCATACACCTGGTATTTTGCATCTGTTTTCCACTTGATGTATTATCTGCTATATCCTGTCTTGCTTTCCTTTTTTGAGCCTGTACGTGGGGCCCATTCTTTTAATTTGCAGGTGCATGGTCGCGGTCGCGATTTAGAGTGCCTCCACCGGACTGTTTCTGTACGCTCCTGTCAGTCTCAGGAGTAGCTGTCTTTGTCCTCTGTTTATGATTGTTTGTTGTTTCACATCATCCATCCGGTAGCTCCAGACGCTGGCGGCATATCCTACTATGGATCTGATTATGACGTCATGGTACATCCTTATTATTTCCATAGGTACTTTAAATTCGTTGGTTACTATATATACAACTTGATGAGAAACTTATATTGCATTATTTTTTACTGTATTTACGTGGGATCTAAAATTAAGCTTTTCGTCTAAAATTATGCCTAAGTATTTAAATTCCTTTACTCTTTTGATTGTTGTTCCCATTACTTTTATTATCGGACCTCTTTTGAAGTTCATGTTTCCTTTAAACAGAACATATTTAGTTTTCTCTGCTGATATAGTTAATTTAAAATTTTTGCACCATGACGCCATTGTTATTTCATTTGCTTTATTTTGGATCTCATTTCTGCTATTTCCTTTGATAACTATCGCCCGGCCATCCGCGTATCCGACGACCCTTTCCACATGTTCCATATTATTTAGCACTCCAGACATGGCTGAAACATTATATCCCAAATAATTGGGCCCAGCACAGATCCCTGGGGGGCATCCTTTAGTTGGTGATTTTGCAATTGTGCCTTCAGCCGTGTATATTTTTATTTGTCTATCCTGAAAGTAATTTCTTAGAACCATCCATACAGATGAATTTATTTCCAAATTATTAAGCTCCTATAGTACTCCCGGCCACCAAACATTATCAAATGCACCTGCTATATCAAAGAAAATTCCTGTTACATACTTACAGTTGTCTTGTTTGAGGTTATTTTTTAGAATCACAGATTTCGTTGATCGCATCCTCGGTCGACTTCCCTCGTTGAAGGCCATATTGTAGTATACAGTTTTGAATGTTCTCTTTTTATTTTTGATGCTAAAACTTTTTCGAAAATCTTGCTGATAATGTTAAGTAGGCAAATCGGTCTGTACGATTTAGGATTCGATCGAGGTTTATCATCTCCCTTTAGTAACACCACCAGATTTGCGATCTTCCACGGTTTAGGGAATTTTCATTGTCTCAGACATTCGTTATAAAGTCTCGTCAGGTAAGTTGTCTAAATTTCCATAGAATTTTCATATATTTCTCCCGTAATTCCATCTGGACCAGGTGTCTTTTTTTTATTTTTATTGATTTTATTGCGGCTGCAAGTTCATCATTTGTTATCATTGGTGGATTCAAGTCTATGTTCGAGTCCTGGATATGCCTTACTTCATTTCTAACTATGATTTTCATCATTATCCTAGTCTATGTTGTCATTTGGGAATAATTTTATAAATAATATTTCCATTGTTTCCTTCCAGGTTTTTGTATATGATCCGTCTTCTCTTTTTAGCGTGTTAAATACTCCTATAGTTTTAATTTTGTTCATTACTATTTTGTAGGGCATACCCCACGTGCGTGCTAAGATTTTCTTCCACAAACTTACTCCAGGTCTTCTTTTTGGTGTTGTAAATTTCTTTTTCATATTGCTGCTTGATTTGCCGATATATTTCGAGCCTTGTCTGTCGTAGTCTGTGGTCTCTAGCCGCTTTACAACTCTTCCTACTTGCTTTCAATGGTTTTAATTTTATTAGTTTCCTAGTCCAGAAGGGTGTCTTTTAAGCCTCATTTGTTTGGTGGTGTAGAACTTATATTTGCTTTTGTTGTATTTTCTAGGTTAATTGCCAATTTGTCAAGAATTATTTCATATTCAATTTGTGGAAGTATTAAATTTCTTTTAAATTTCTTCATATTTAATTTTTTTACGTTATATTTAAATGTATCATCATCTTTCTGCGTTATTTCGTTATTTCTGCTTAAATCGATTTCAAAGCTGATGACACCATGCTGACTTGTAGTTTATGAATCCTGTACCCTCCAGTTTCGGATCCATTGATGTAAATTACCTTTTGACATTGTTACGTCTATATTGCTCTCCGCTGACCTCTGCCCTGAAATGTTGGTGGTTGATCTGCTCTGTTGTGAACTGTTAGGTTATACTGATTTATTATATCTTCATATTTTTCGCCATTTTCATCCGTTCTAGGGCAGTGCCACAGCGGAGATTTTGCATTAGTCTCCCAACACTAGTATATTTTCCCCTAAATTTCCCGCTAATATTTCCTCTAATCTATTTGCAAACACATTCACTGAAATTGAAAATTGGCTGTACATATTTACAAGAGTTGTTATTTTATTGTTTAATTGTATTCTTATAACTTGGATCCATCTGCAGGGATTTTGAGTGTCTACTAGTGCGTTTATTTTCTTATTAAGGATCGCCACAGCCACCAACGGATTTGGATCTTCCGGCACCAGGACCATTCAGTCGGTCCTCATTCCAATCAATCTTCCCTTATTTATATAAGGTTCCTGAAGCCATGCTATGTCCACCTTCTCTTTATCGCAGTATAGCCTAACTTCTTGGGTGGCTAATTTGGATTTGTCCAGATTTACCTGGACTATTCGAAACATTTATGGTTAGGGCTGTCTCGTGTGGACAACACACTGGGAATTTTTCCGTTGGGATAAATACTGTGCGCCTGCACGGCATCACGAACTGTCTATAGACTTTGTTGAGCTTTAGTGTCTCATTTCTTCTTGCGAAGACCTTATCCACTAGTTATAGTAATTCCTTTGTTCTGTCGTGATGGCATTCGAGCGCAGATTTATCCTATCCACTTCCTCAATTACTGGGAAGCTGATTGTTTTCCCGTTGGGGTGGATATCTCAGCACAACCGATAGCAGATCTGGTTCCTCAAGTCTTGATAGGATATAGCCGTTGTTCAAACTCTCACAGAATTTGTTAGGATTGAAAGTAGTTACCTCCTTTACCTCTTCTCTCCTCTGTTCTTTTTCTATCGCCTAGATCTTTTCCATAGATTCTTGCCTCTCTTCTCTCAATTATTTGTTTTATTCTTCTTCTTCTTGTAGAATCTTGGAATCCACTGCTTCCATCCTCTTTTCTTTCTGCTTTTTTCTTCTCCATTTACGTCTCTTTCCTCCGTCACCACATCATCTCCGTCTCCCTCGTCTAAGCTTTCTTCACTCTGGGTTCCTCCATCACTGTTCTTTCCCGCTGATTCTTCCTTGCTCTCCTCGCTTTCAATTGACTCCAAAGTATTCCATATTCTAATTACTTCTCTACGCAGTGTTGCATCTTGTACTATCATTTCTAATCCCACGTTTTTTTGTTGTTTTCTCCCATTTTTTAAATAATAATAATACATCCTTAGAGCCTGAATGCCATAGGCCCATTCCTATAGCTGGTATTTGAATCCTAATCCTTTCCTCGCATTCCAGTATTCACAGTAGTTCCAAATTTCCCAGGAAATCCTCGGCTGTTGACTTTATGTTGACTATCTTACAGTTATATCGATTTTTTGATAGATAAATTTCCATTTCTTGTTTATTTTCTAATATGATATCCAACTTCTCTATCTGATCTAGATCATATTTGTCGTGTGACAAGGCTACATCGGGAATGTTACCAAATTGGGATTTATATAATGCAGAACTATTTGGTTTGCATCTTCCAATTTTATGTGACCAGATTTGACTTCGAGGAACTTATTTTTTTATTCTTATTCTTGCCGTTAGCCAATTATGTAAGTTATATATCTTTTTGTTGTTATTAAATTGCTGTAGCCTAATTTGGCTTCTTCCTTTCCTGCGTGGGGAGTTCTTTTTCATGTGTTTTATTTTACGCTTGTTTTGGACTCGATCTGGATCGTGTCCATAATTGAATATATCGATTACTCTTTGTAGCGCAAGTTTGTACTGTGGACTGGCATTACAACTACGGCCACGAACACATTCTAGACAAGATACACAGGGATATATGCCATTTAACCTAGCAGATATTACCTAGCCCTCATACCAACGCACGATAGTAGAGATTCCATAAAACTATGAAAGGGTACGAACTCTTATTTAATATAGCAGAGATTAGACAAGATACACAGGATTTAAAATAGCAGAGATTACAACACAGCACAGGACAGAGGCTACGGTATTTCCGCCCACGCCTATTTAACATAGCACGAATTCTAGCCCGTATAGCAACGCACGATAGCAGATGATACGAAGCCTTATTTAGCATAGCAGAAATTACAACTACTGCTACGAACACATTTTAGACCAGATACACAGCATAGATTACATCACAGTACCAATTACAGAGGCTACGGTATTTCCGTCCACATCTATTTAACGTAGCAAAAATTTGAAGTCAGTTTCTATGCGTCTCCTGATTAAGCATTTATAACCACAACCGATGGTCACTGGCAGGTGAAAACTACCTAATATGAGTCTTTTAATACTACCTGGGGCCCAAGGCAACAAAATGGTACTAAGGTCAAAGGACAAATATTTAACCGTGCATAGATCGTAAACGGTGAGACATATTGAGATTCTGTTTTCACAGTGATATGTATTTTGGTGTGCTAATGTCAAATCTGAAGTCAGTTTGCTAACTTCGCCCCCCCCCCCGAGGTCGTAGAATAATAAAATTTATAAATGCAATTTATTTTAGTCACGGGAATGTTAAATATGAAAACTGCATGTTTCTACCTGTTGCCGTTTACGAGATATGGCGGTTCGAATTTTGCTCTTTTGGTGCCAGAACTATGAAATTCTAAAATTATGTTATTTTGTTCACGGTAACGCTGAATTTGAAAACAACTTCTTTCTACCTATTATTGCTTAAAAATATGGCGGTTCGAATTTTGACATTTAGACGCAGAATTGAGAAACTCGCAGATTATATGTTACTTGGGTCGGTGATGCAGAATGTGAAATTTTCTTCTTTCTACCATCTACCCGTTCCAAGATATGGCGGTTCGAATTTTGACATTTTAGACGCAGAGATGAGAAACTCGCAGATTATATGTTATTTGACTCAGTAATGCTGAATATGACATTTGCTTCTCTCTCCCACTTACCGGTTCTAAGATAAAGCGATTCCAATTTTAAATTTTGACCCGCAAAAATGAGAAACTCGGAGATTATATGTTATTAGGGTCGGTAATGGCGAACGTGGCATTTGCTTCTTTTTTCCTATTGTCGCTTGCAAGAAATGGAGGTTTGAATTTGTCGAATTTTGACGTTTTAGACGCAGAATTGAGAAACTCACAGATTAAATGTTATTCGGGATGGTGATGCAGAATGTGAAATTTGCTTCTCGCTACCATCTACCCTTTCCATGGTGATGTAGAACTTCTTTCGCTTCTAAATTATGGCAGCTCGAATTGAGATTACACAGGGTTTCCACTGTAACTAAACTTGTCTTGCGGCAGGACACATTAGTGGTGGTTGTAGTGAATAAATTACCTTGAATGCGTCGTAACTGACACAGGGTTACAGCATATAGCGACTGGCGAAAATTATTCGGCTCCTGTAGTGTTTGTACAAAATATGGATTTCTTACAGCCAACAAAAAAAATAATGGCGTGTGAGATGTTTCCCAGCTGCATTACAGTGAATAAGAGATACAAATACTGATTTAAGTAGAATTCGTTTTAATATTAGATGTTTGCTGCTGTGATTGGCTAACTAAAACATACGAAACGTGCATGAGACGTCTTTCGACAATAGTTGATGCTTTCGCCAGTTCGGAGGGTCATATTTAGCTATGAAAAAGACATTTTATCATGTAATTCAGTTCTAATTTAATAATAATGTATCGTAGAAAAGAATAAATTGGTGGAATTTATAGAGTAAAAAGTGACAAATGTGAATAATACGCCACCCGTAAGCAGAAAGTTGGTGTTTGTTATTGAGGAGGGAGAAAAGTGACATTGTTTAAGTAAAAACACCTGTAGCGGCGTAATTAAGAGCTCGTATTTAGTCAGAGACATTAGTACAATTTTTGCACTGTTAAAGAAATTTGAAAATATTCGTACTGGAGATAGCTGCTTAGATTTTCTCGGAAAAAAAGTTACACAGGTGTACATTAAATAGGGAATTAAGGTTAATTAATTAAAAAAAAAACTATTTCAAGCTTTGCGACAACATGGAGTAATTGTAGCATGTATTTTAAGGAGAAAAGGACGAAGAACACTGCTTGCTTTCCTGTGCGTGGTTTTGAGTGCACTAGCACCCACTTGTTCCAAGATATGGCGGTTCAATTTTCCTTTTTTTGGTCTCAAAATTGAGAGACTGGCAAATTTTCACGCTGATGCAGAACTTCTTTCGCTTCCATGATATCGGTGTTCGAATTGAGAAACTCGCAGCTGTTATTTGGGTCAGTGATGGCGAATGTGAAATTTTCCTCTCTCTACCGCCTACATTTTCCAAAACATGGCAGTTCAAATTTTGCTTTTTCGCTCCCAGAAGTATGAAACTCGCCAATTATATGTTATACGGGTCGGTGATGTTTGCGTTTCAAACACACGGATACCACCTTAGTCTACACTCGTCTCGCGCTAGATGTACAAAACCCTGAATGTGTTTATTATTTCGTAGCTGACACTAGGTTGCAGGAAAGCGGGGTGATTGTAATAATTACTATATTCACAAGACTCGCAGAACTCATGTAAGCAATTACACAGAAGAATTAATATTTTTCTTTGTTCTTTGGCGACATGGTAAATGTTCGGTATTGAATTCCATAGATTATACAGAAAATTGAAATGTCGGTAAATTACAGACCGACGCAGTGTGGCAGGAGGTATTAGATGTGGAATTCCACTCTATTTCCTCAGATTGTATTTTTCTTTTCACAAACCGCGGTTTACATAATTGGATGTACAGCAGGTAGTCCTGTCCCAGAGAGAATAATGTCAGGCGAATATTCAATTACATTCGGAGAACATCGCTTGCTTTCCTGTGGTTGGTTTTGATGGCAATGCGCCATTATCTACCTTTTCCAACATATGGCGGCCTTTTCGGCCCCCAAAACTATTAAACTCACAAATTTTCACGGTGATGCAGAACTTTTTTCGCTTCCATAACATGACAGTTGAAATTGAGAAACTGGCAAGTTCGGACGGTGAAGCTGAAATTACAGTGCTTCCACTGTAACGGAACTCGTCTGGCGCCAGTGACTAGCCAAAATTCTCAAAACCTTGAATATGTCTATTAGTCACCGGGACTACAGCAAAGTTATTCGGACCCTGTAGTGTTTTTACAAAATATGGGTTAGAGCCAACAAAATAATGTTACCTTCGGATGGCGTGTGAGATGTTTTCCAGCTGCATGGGTAAATAAGACATACAAAATATTGTTTTAAGTAGAATTCACTATAATATCAGATGTTTGTTGCTTTGAATGGCTAAATAAAACATACAAAACGTGTGTGAGACGTCTTCCGACAATAGGTGGTGCTTTTGCCACTTCGGAGGATCATATTCAGCTATGAGAGACATTTTAGCATGTTATTCAGGTAGAAAATAGTCTTTCAACAGTATCGTAGAAAAGAATAAATGAAGAATTTATAGGGTAAAGAGTGACAAAGGTGAATACGCCGCCTCGTAAGCAGAAAGTTGGTGATTGTTATTGGAAGGGAGACAAGTGATATTGTTTAAGACACCTGAAACGGCCTAATTAACAGCCCGTACTTTGTGAAAGAGACATTAAAACAATTTTTAGGTATTATTGAAATTCGAAAATAGTCGAATAATGCCATATTGGAGAGAGCTATCTCGGGATGTAACTAGCACAAGTGTAATTAAATGGGGGAATTAAGGTTAATTAATTAAAAATGTCTGTATTTCACACTTTGCGACCACATGGAGTCAATGTTTAAGTACTTGTAGCATGTATTTCAAGGAGAAAAGGGTTAATTTAGATACTCCCGACATGGAGGTCGAAAGCTGACATTTTAAATAGAATTTAGCCTTTGAAATGTAATTCTGTATACAAGTTTCGGTAGAAAGACAAGCAGTGTTTGAAGGACTTCGAATAAAACGAAAGCTATAAAGGACAAATTCTCCCAGGAAAAGGCTACTTGAAAAGCAATTTGGCAAAAATGGGGTCTATACGAACGCTTGAACTGTTTTGCAGCTCATTTATGCGACATGAATTGATAAATTAGTACATGTCTTTCTTTCCTAAGGTGAAATATTCATGACTAAAATGCTTTGAAAACTAGTTGCAACTCGCTTTTATATTCACGTCCTTATGACTTCATTACTAGAATACTCTGCAACTACACAGAAAACTGCTTCTCGTGTAATGCCATTACCTAGTTTTTATAGACATAGTGTTTCCAAAACCAGCTTGGTCATTAGTATGGATAGGATACGAACTGTTCAAGGAGTAAAGTCTTCATAGATTAACTGCGAAAGGCATATTTAAGTCAGCCTTGACATTTCGGGATTCCCTCTCATAAGATCATAGACACTTTCACATTAGGTAATAATTGGTTAACGAAGCTAATAAATTGCAGAGAGAATTGAATTGTGGTAGTCTGCTGCAGTTGAACGAGGGAAAAATGGGCTATCTGTGAGTGTACCTGTGCAAAAGGTGGCCGTCGGGTGTGTGCTGGCATGGACACCTTGTGTAAGTATATTTTGTGGTGTGTTATAGTATGTTATGTGCATTATAAGGTAAAATGGAAATGGTTAGATTCGTGGGAGGTAAAACAAAACACAAGACCATAAACCTGATATAGATCGGGCCTGTCCGTCCCTTTATGGATGGATACGTGTCCAACCGGTAGTGGTTGTGTGGCCATTACCCAATGGTACAGCGATGTAAAATCTGCGTACTCTATTAGTTCTAATTCGCAGCATTCTTAAAGAGCCTGGAAGCACTCTGTAGGCCTACCCTAAAAGGTATCTTTAGAACATAGTTCTTCAATATTGGAACAATGATCGAGAAGAGACGTTTGAAACTCCTGAGAAATCTTCACTTTTTTGTGCAACTGCTATTCTCATATGGTTACAACGTTCACCCTACAGGTATTACGTAAGAACGCCTCCCTTGCCATGGTTTTGGCATAAGGAATATTTAGACTACGCTTGTGTATCTATAGAATGGTCCCGGAGTGCCGCTGGACCAACATAAATTTCTTCGTAGTGGCATGTGTCGGAAAGTGGCATGAATTCCAAAAGTACCTTTGGAACAAGTCTACGTCATCTAAAGTGCCGCTATGCTACTACGTAAATCTACCCTTGCATAATAACAGTTCCGAGACATTACCATGCCAGCTTTAAGGATGGGCTTTCATATATGAGGTTTTATTATAATTTTATCCGCCTTACTTACACAGAAATAATGTGGTTTTGCAAATAATCTGCATAGGGCAAATACCTATCATTACTACGCCGCCCCTGTACTTGACAGGGATCTGTAATAATCAACCCTAATGGTGATATCGTCACCTAATAGGAATTCTTCGTATGAGTTCAGTACATGTTCGATTTTTGTAACAATTTCCACTGTAAGATGTCCCTGTAGTTGAAATGAAATGCATATTGGCTTTCCTACGGTACATTTGGAATTATAAATATTAAATCCCACTTTGGATACTGGGTCGACATCCCTAAGTAAATTGTCCATGCCAAATTGTTTACAAACTCTTCGGGATCACGAATAGTTGCTACAACTGACCTAATTGTTATTTCACGACCCCGCAAAGGGAAATTAGAATATGTTTGTTTTTTGAATATAATTTCGAATTGAGGTCCACGCCCAGCACCATACATCATACAAACATCACGATCTTACGTCGCTGCACTTCCATATTCATACCACTATCCGGAGCATGGTCACACATATGGTCATAGATACTATCGTAATCCATGTCACTATACACTTTATCGATATCCTGTTGCATGTCCTGTCCAACAAAATTCGAACAAGTTTCGAAACCAAATATATCTATGGTTTCCTGTGGAATGTATCCGTCATAATTAGGGAACAACTCGCAATAACTCTATGTCAGTTCTTTACTTTCTATACTTTCAAAAAATCCATAACACCCCAATTCAAGAATGTCCTGAGTAGTTGCAGAACTTTGTAAAACAGCTTCATCATTCCAAAAGTAGTATAGGAGATGATGCAATAACATGACAGGTTCCGTTTCTTCAGGGTAAAATCCTGCCACTTTGTAGTAACACAGAGACCCCCAGTACTCAACAACAATTTCTAGATCGTTATACCTTTGACTTTCTTTGGTAGCAAGCTAAACATCGATTAGATTTTCCATGACTTGAATTTAACAGTAGCGTTAACATCACAATTAGTCACAAAACAATTTGTATTGGTTATAAACAATGACGGAGTAGCTCTATCTACTTCAAGGTGTAGGCACAAAAGAACTCCAGTGGCATTGGCTGTCGGATATATCACAGAAGCGCGGACTCGAACGAAAGCTGTCATATAACACTTTCATTTGCAGGTAACCAGCACAGTGGTGTCCTCTAACTTTGATTTCAAAGACTAGTTTTCTATGAGTAACAGTGTATCTACAAAAAAGCATAGTACAATCCAGACTTGCAATGCCATACTTGAAAAACACATGACTCCTGATACTACAAACTAGGAAAATATATTCCTACCACAACGAAAATAAACTTGTATCCCCCAAACGGCAATTACTTCTCTAAAACAACAAACCCAGAACCTAATGTACCAATAAATATTGGCATATGGTGAGATACTACAAAACCTATGCCACCTACAGTTAGATCTGAAGATAAAGTTACATCATCATAATCATTGTAAAACAATTGTTAACAACCAAAAGAGTTTTTTTACAAAAAAAAGGATCATAGCATGTTACAAACGCTCTGCGACACAACGAGGAGCATGATTTATTACCTTGGAATATTTTTGTCAAAAAGAAGAAAACATGCAACCTTCAAACGTAACAACACAAAACAAATTGTTTATAAGACGATAAGGAGATCTGTACCTAACAATGTAATTGCAATTAACATCGCAACTTGAAACCATCTTTTTCTAACAAACATCTGCATTCAAAAGAATACTACCTGTTAATTTGGGTTACGTTCTTTTACCGTAACCTTGAACAAAGAAGCTGGTGGCTGAGTGACATCGGTTTCTAAGCAACACTTGTCCCTCATCCTACTATTCTACTAGTAGGAAACATGTAGTCATTATTAATACCGAGTTGGCAATATGTTTTATCGATTACATCATGCAGGTTCATACACAGTGGGCAACTTTTTAAGCAAATAACTGATTAGTATTAATAGTTTGACTAGTATTAACAACTTTACCTTGCAAGACAATATTTTACATAACTATTAAATAAAAATTACAAAAGTGATTTATGTTTTTAGTTTTATAAAAATTACTTTTACATTTACAAAAAAATTGTGTACAAAAAGTATTCATAAAAAATTTACTTTTAGAAAAAAGTTTTTGTAACAAAAATTTTTTCACAAAAATTGTTCGTAAGAAAAGATTTACTTTTACAAAAAAGTTTTCGTAAAAGAAAAGTTTGTTTTAATTTTACAGAAAAATTTCTTAACAAAAATAGTTTTATTTTCAGAAAAAAGTATTCACAGAGAAAAGTTTTTCTTTTGTTTCACAGGGAAAAGTTTTTCAGATTTTCCTTAACAAAAGTTTGGGTGACAACTGTACAATTTCTACCACTAACTTAGTTGCTAGAATATCGATAGGGAAGAGTACAATAATCTTCCCTGTTTGAAGGATCTCGCTTATTATTGACAATTCGGTGTGTATTCCATTGTCCTTTGGAAACGATTTTGTAACATGGTTTGCGCAAGAAATTATTTGGGCTAAAGGTTTGACGACTATCGTAATTTTCAGTGACCAAATTGTAATAGTGATCATAACGTACATATTTTTGGTACGATAATTCAAAGTTATATTAGGAAATTTGCAAACGTACTTCAGTTCACCAGTAAGCAGATTTTTTAAGGTAACTAATTTTTTGGAGAAAATCCGATAGAGCTTTGCATCTCCCATCCATCTTCTATTTCATTGGTCAATTCTCCCAGGTAATTTTCAGTACGTAAGAATAACGGCTCATCTTTTCTCTTCGCGTATATAACTGAGTCCGTGTCACAATAAATCAGACGCTCCATAGCAACAGTATGCAGTAATTCATATAAACGGTCCCTGGCCCACGAGGATATGAAAGTTGCTTGCTACTCCTACGTTGGTAAAAGCAAATATCAAATTCTCATTTTGAAAATTTTTAGTTACTTGTAATTTGTTTTGTAATATAGGAGTTACATGTTGAACTTCCAAATAAGGCGACGGTAGAATTTTCAGAAAGCTTTCTCAGTCAGTAAAAATGGGAGTTTGTGGACGATAACATCTTTGACCCAATTTTCCAAATAACGAGTTTAAAAGATTTTCGAAATATGTCTCAATCCTGGGTTACGTTGGATCTTATACTCAAGTCGAATAAATTCATGCTACTGTCCGTAAACAATGCCGTCGGTATTGTTTTCATACATTTCCCAATCAGTCTTGTTATGATCAACATAAATCCAAAGCCAATAGTAAACCAGTATGTTATTAGTAAAGCATTGATCGCAGTGTGGACTAAAAGTCGAGAAATGTAACAGAAAACAAAACATGTATGTGGAGAACATTATTGTAAACTGTGTAACATTCATGTCGATGAAACCCATTTCTGTTTTGTTAAACCAAGCAAATCAAAATGAATTGAGGAATTCCTGTACATTATTTTTGACGTAGAGACAATGCAACTAGATGCGGATGAAAATGGTGAACGTGAACGCGCAAGAAACGTAATTTGTGCATCTCATCGATGACATCAGTGTAGGATATGAAACAAAGTTATACTTGTAGTGTTTGTGGTAAAGTTGAAGGTCAGAAAGATTTTCTATCTTTAAATATGGAAGCATTTGTAAATCATGACTTAGAACAGGTTCCTATGTTTAAATAGTAGTAGGGCTTTCACACGATGGATCTGGTTTCGTTACATTACTAGTAGTACGATGTCTCATGGAAAAACAAAATTTGACACCGCACATTATTGCACAAGGACAAAAGGTTATTCAATTATGTGTAAATACCATTTTCCGTGATACATATTTGTTCATGAAATTAAATTATCCAAATTACCACCGACCACTGGATTGCAAGTAAGTCTTAAGAAAGGATACTTTCCGTACCTCTTTAACACTCCTAAACGTAAGATTCATGTTGTGCTTTGGCCTAACTGAGTATTTTGATATAAACTCTAGACTAGACGATGAACGGGATGAAGTTTTTGCCTTGCGTAAGAAATGTGTTAAAAGTTAAAAGACTTTCGATTTCCAGAAAGAGATATCTGACTATTGTAAGAATGACGTTTTAATTTTGCCACAGACATTGATTCGGTTTTTAAACCTTATTGAAGAATAAGTAATCGGAATACATTGTTTCCTGGAAACAAGCACTATCGCCTCGTGTGCAATGGAGTGCTTTCGTTCGTGTTATATTAAAGAAAACATTATTCTAATCATCCCCATCTTAGGGTTCCAGCATCGTGACCAACAAAGTAAAACTTCAAAACAATGGATAATATATATTCAAAATAAGAATAACGTTACATTGTAAACAGCAGAAAATGAAGGTGAAGTTCAATTTAAGCGGTTTAAACTGGATGGATATGACAATAAAACGAGTACTAGTTATGAATTCTATGGGTGTTACTGGAACGGATATACATGTATCAAGCAAGTTCGTCGTCATCCCATTATGATGAGGGACATACTTTGGAAGATCGGTATCAGGCAACACTAGCAAGAAAAGAATTTTTGAAAAAACAGTTGCAATATTAAAGTTGTATTCATCTGGGAATACGAGTGGAACAAACTGGTTCAATCATCTCGTGAAATTCAAAGTTTCATAAGAAGTGAGTGCTGCGAAATGCAAAATCCCTTACGTCCTAAAGATGCCTTTAAAGAAAGACGCACCGAACGCTTTCGTGTTTTGTATGAATGTGGTAAAGATGAGTATTTAGTATATCTGGACGTAACTTCCCTTTATCCGTTTCTGATGTCTAAGAAACGTATGCCAACAGGGAAAATTAATTTTCATAACGGCAAAAACATGCCTAATCCCGCTACTCCCCATGGGTTGGTTCACTGAAAAGTACTTGCTCCTAAAAATCTTGCTATATCCGTTTTGCCATATGATGCACCTAAATGTCTCGTTTTTGGTTTCTGTAGGTCTTGTATGGAGGACTTGAGTAATGGAGAATTTACGCATAATACAGAAAAACGTGCAATCAATGGAGTATTTTGTACTCCTCATCTACATATGGAGTTGGAGAAAGGCTATCTCATTCTTAAAACATACGAAGTCTGGGATATGGAAATGAAGAAACGACTGTTCAAACCGTATGTCCTTAGTTTCCAAAAAATGAAGCTAGAAGCCAGTGTGTTTCCAGATAATTGTACTACAAAAGAGGAAAAGCAACAATATATTCATGATTATGAGCAGCAAGAAGGTAATCGACTTGAGTATAAGATCAAACCTAACCCAGGATTGAGACATATTTCGAAAATCTTTTTAAACTGGTTATTTGGAAAATGGGGTCAAAGATGTGATCTTCCACAGACTCCCATTCATACTGACCGAAAACGTTTTCTGGAAATTCTACGGTCGCCTCATTTGGAAGTTCAACATGTAACTCCTATAGGACAAAACAAATTACAAGTAACACCTAAGAACTTCCAAAATGAAAATTCGCCTCTCGCTTTTACCAATGTAGGAGTAGCAAGCAACCTTCATAACCTCGTAGGCCAGGGTTCGTTTATATGATTTACTGCATACTGTTATGGAGCGTCTCATTTATTGTGACACGGACCCAGTTATATACGTGCAGAGAAAAGATGAGCCATTATTCTTACGTACTGGAAATTACCTGGGAAAATTGACCAATGAAATAGAAGATGGATCGGAGATGCAAAGCTTTACCGGATTAGGTCCAAAAATTACAGTTACGCTAAAAAATCTACTTACTGATGAAGTGAAGTACGTTTGCAAAGTTCGTAATGTAACTTTGAATTATCGTGCGAAAAAAGATGTAAATTATGACCACTATTACAATTTGGTCACTGACAAGTATGATAGTCGTCACACTTTTAGTCCAAATTATCCGGCGCAGGTAACAAAATCGTCTCCAAAGGACAATGGAAAACACACCGAATTGTCAATAATAAGCGTCGACGGTTAAATTCTTTAAACAGGAAAAATTATTGTACTCTTCTCTATGGGTATTCTAGCAACTAAGTTAGTGGTAGAAATTGTAGTTATCAAACAAACTTTTGTAAAGGAAAAAATAAAAAAACATCTTTGTGTGAAACTAAAAAACAAAAGCAAAAACTTTTTTCTGTGAAAGCTTTTTTCTGAATGCAAAACTATTCTTTGTTACGAAAACATTTTTTTGTAATAAAGACAAACTTTTTCATACGAAAACTTTTTGGTAAAAGTTAACTTTTTGTAACGATAACTTTTTGTGAGAAGTTTTTTTGTTGCAAAAACTTTTTTGAAAAAAAATCTTATGAACACTTTTTGTATACAATTTTTTTGTAAAAGTAAAACTAAGACTTTTTTCTTGGGAAAGCTTTTTGTGAAAACTATTCTTGAGAAAATAAAACGCAAAAACACGTCCTTCATTATTTTGAGGGGTTTGAGTTTTGAGCTATAAAAGTTCCACACCACAGACCTCCAAATTGACTTGAACTTGAAAATTTCGAAAGACAAAGGGGTCTAGTAATATATCGGTTGAAAGGTCTCGACAAAAGAAATATTTTGCCGGAAGTTTAAAGTCGCTACGTTGACCCCATCTAATATAGCGGCGGTCTCATTTTGTGTCCATAAAGTCCGTTGCCACAAAGTTTATCTTCGAAACGACTGCGAATATGAGCAAACGCAGAAACATGGTCTTCATCGTTTTGAGGGGCTTGAATTTTGAGCTATAAAAGTTTCACCCCAAACCCTTCAAATTGAGGTACGGGGATCAACTGGAAAATTTCGAATGGCAAAGGGGTCGAGTAATATATCGTTTGAAAGGTCTCGACAAAAGAAATACTTTGCCGAAAGTTTGTAGTCGCTATGTTGACCCTATCCAAAATGTCGGCGGTCACATTTCGTTCCCATGAAGTTCATTGGCACACCGTATATCTTCGAAACGACCGCGAATATGAGCAAACGAAAAAACACATTCTTGGTTACTTTGAGGGGCTTCAATTTTTAGCTGTAAAAGTTCCACCCCAGGCCCCCCAAATCGGGGTACGAGGGGTTAACTTGAAAATTTCGAATGGCAAAGGGGGTCGAGTATTATATCGTTTGAAAGTTCTCGACAAAAGAAATATTTTGCCGAAAGTTTCTAGTCGCTATGTTGACCCCATCCAAAATGGCGGCGGTCAAATTTCGTGTCCATAAAGTCCGTTGCCACCCTGTGTATCTTCAAAACGACTTGGAATATAAGAGAACGCAAAACCACATGCTTCAATATTTTAAGGGGATAACATTTTTAGCTGTGGAAGTCCACTTCGTGTCCCTAGGGGGAGTAAACGGAGGTCAGGGTCTACGTAAAATTGTAAAATGACAAAAGTGGTCGAGTTTTCCACTAAATAATGTCTTTCCAGTTACGCTTTGCTGATTAAAGTTTCGGAGATACACGCGTTGAAGTTACTTATTTATAGGCTGATCATGTAGAAACTATTTAGTGATTAAGGCATATGTACGTAGGAACATGATGGAAAACTTATTGTCAGCAATTTGGAACCTATACACAACATAGACAATTTACATTCATCAGCAAATTCTTATAAAGAGAAAAAGAAAATGTTTCGAAATGTTCCAAGCATTACAAAACGATGGGACCAACAGCAGCTTACGTTTGGGTATGTTAGAACTTCGAAAGGAATCACAACAACAACAGTTAGATACAGATTTTGCTGTGACGAATAGCTTCTAGACCTCTTGCTGTCTGAGTGGAGAATAGTAGTTTCGTCTTAGAACTTTCATCTTACTGCCATTTGGAATTTGGAACAATTTGAAATTTTAAGATTTCCCCAAATTATTTCTTGTATCAAACCCGTCGACACTAGGAATCACTCGACCACTGTTGTCATTTTATAATTTTACGTAGACCCTGACCTCCGTTTACTCCCCCTAGGGGACACGAAGTGGACCTTGGTAGCTAAAAGTGTTATCCCCTTAAAATAATGAAGGACGTGCTTTTGCGTTTTCTTGTATTCCCAGTCGTTTTGAAGATACACAGGGTGGCAACGGACTTTATGGACACGAAATCTGACCGCCGCCATTTTGGATGGGGTCAACATAGCGACTAGAAACTTTCGGCAAAATATTTCTTTTGTTGAGACCTTTCAAACGATATATTACTCGACCCCTTTGCCATTCAAAATTTTCAAGTTGACCCCAGTACCCCAATCTAGGGGGTCTGGGGTGGACTTTTATAGGTCAAAATTCAAGCCCCTCAAAATAACGAAGGCCGTGTTTTTGCGTTTGCTCATATTCGCAGTCATTTAGAAGATACACAGGATGGCAACGGACTTTATGGACACCCTGTATAGGTATAGAATGCATTCCATAAGACATTAGATGCCCTACGGCAATGAGACAAATGTTGGAAAATCACTAGGTGGATGTTAGCCATAACTAGGAGGACCTCTGATTGGATTTCATGCTGTGAAATGTAAACTTCATTACATACCTAAACCAACATCTACGGTAACGTCGGTAAGCCAACAAGAATTAGATTCCCTACGGTAACGAGATAAATCTTAGAAAACGCGTAAATACACGTTAGGTATAACTAGGAGGACAAAGTGTGGCGATAAACCCTTTACATTAGATATATAAGGTGTTTTGTAAGACCATCACAACGGTTTACAAAGCAGTTCATTACAAGAACATAGCATTACAACGGGATATGGATCGGGAGATCTTCATCCAGCAGTGGACAGACAATGGCTGAATTTAATGCCTTCAATATTGCCTATCACATGATCGCAATTGTTTTAGTAAATATATATCGTAAACAAGATGACTTTCAGTTCATATCTCCAAGCTTCCTTCTTTTTCTCTTTCATATTATTTTCTTCTAAAAGATTTTAAGTCATTCATAAAATAGAGAAATTATTATCATGTTCTCTTCCTTAATGACTTCTTGTTTTAAGAAAACAAGTTAAGCTAAAAGTAATTTACATCTCAAAATCATTTAACAGGCAAAATTCTGACTTCCTCTGCTAGTTAATTAGATTCCTCATTCCTCGTGAAGAGGGAAGGAAAAAATGAAGAAAGAAAAACAAAAACAGATGAGAAAGCTCTAAGGGGGAAAGCAGGTAAGGAAGATTAGCAATGCAAAGTAGCTAAGGATATGATCTAGTTTTGTTTCTTCTTTTCTTGCTTATTTTTCGTAATCTTTCTTTTCCTTTACCCCTTTTTTCGTCTACTTGAAAATAAGGAAGAAGAAAGCATACATAATTACACCATATATGATTTAAAAAGCAGAATAAGCATCGACTTATATAGAACAACCGTCGAAATAAAGGGTTCGGAGGTTAAAATCGAGAGGCAGTTATCAAGCAAGTCCGCTTTGTCATTCATACAGGGGGTGAATGTATTTATAAAGTAGAATAGTATATGCACTGTGTATATTGAGTATAGAGCGACTCCTTTATTTATAATTTAAGATAATTCCTTACAATTTTACAGTTTATGCTATTTGATATGACTAATTGAATTGTGTGCCTTCAAATGCAATGTTTATTCGATACTTTAATGAACCGAGGTATAAATTATAGCAATATGTGCTTGTTATGTAGACTTTAATTACTCGAAAATCATTTATACCTTTTCGTGTACAAAATACACTGAATGGATATGTTTGTAATCGTAAGGTTGCAAAACAGCTGTAAATGCGCTACGGATATTAATACTTCATAATAAATTAATATTATAGTACAGAAGTAATTATATTCGTTATACATATCAGGAAATGATATATGTTCTTATTAACTATTACTACATATGTTTAAGGTATTACTATATAACGTAAAAATGTGTTCCATTATTTTGTGCAAACATACTGCATTTGAGGACACTCTGTATTTTTGCCTAAGTATTGCACAGTTATAAAATAAAATTGGTCCGTTATTTTAGGGTTAATTTATAAAATCAGTGAAAATTGTTCGATGACTATATTCGGACATGTAGTTATTGTAATCTAGGTGGTGACAAAAATGGAGAAAGCTAAGCCTGCGTCTAAACAAAAAAGGACCTGCCAGTTTCGTGTAAGTATTGCACGGGTATGACTACTACACTGTTATTAATGAGGAATCCTGTTCCGATATCGTGAGACCATGTTCCACCGTATTAGAAAGTGTGCTTGCCCTCTTGGATGCTATCTTGACCCTCCCAACGAACTTCCTGTATCGCTAATATGTCTAGCTTGTTATTCTAGGTTTCGCGTACCGCCACCTGAAGAGCGCCCGTTTGGTATAACGTTCGTATGTATCACGTTACTTCGTAACAGGTCTTTCTTAATCCTGCTCTTGGTTCCCTAGTCCGGAGATCCGAATGAGGGACTAGTTTACCTCCGGAATATTTTGCCCCAGGAGAATACATAAACTAAGGGGCTTTATAGTCTAGTGGTTAGAGCGTTGAACATGTCCGCGTGGTCCCGGGTTCAATTCCCGGCAAGAGTTCCACTTTTCGGCGTCCACCCAGCGTCGTGAGGAAAATTGGGTGTCAGTGAATAAAGACGTGACGGCCACTCGGTCTAGAAAGCCCCTAATACGCCTGTTCGTGACTACATGACGCGGAATGCTGACCACACTGCCTTCACTCAGGTGGATGCAGTTCCACCAAGCGCGAACAGAGGGCGTTGGGGCAGGCTCAGGACCTATTGGTCTGTAACGCCGGTGGTTATTATTTAGAATACATAAACTATCTGTTACTATTTATTGGCATGTTTTAGCGGTGTAGAGTTTGCAGCTCTACGACCTCGCAGTAAAGGCAGACATTCAAGCTGTCGTCCTCTGTCCATCTCTCAGCCTTGCCGATGTCATTCATCTTGAGCCTCAGAGTGGTAAAGGTGATGCTGCTTTCCCTCACCATGATATTTTTTTTCGGGGTTATCTTCCTCTAGCCTTTGTAGATCCCTCTACTAACTGAAAGACAGCACTACTGGTTTTGGGTCGCCCCGGAATATTTCCGGTACCCACTATATCTGGTCGGCATTCACCTATCCGCCATCTGGGGTGACGTCTGGCAGGAGATCAGTAACTCCAACCCGAAAAAAAATCATTTCGGGAAAGAACACATCTGCTGGCTTTGGCGAATTCAAATTCAAATACTTTATTGTTCGTAACATTAGAAATGCATGAACATGGTCAATTGATTCTATAGTCTACAGAGGCGTTTATATATATATATATATATATATATATTTAATATATTAATCTACACATTCAATATTCTAACTCGTGAAAACGAAATTCAGGTCATATGGGCACTTTTGTACCAGAATTTTTTAGGGTATTCCTAAACTGTTTACCTTCTAATTTCTTTATTGACGCAGGTAACTTATTGTAAAATATTGTACCCTGAATGTAGGAACTTCTGCTTGTTGCTTCCAGTCTTCTACTTACTGTGTGTATATTTTCTTTACTTCTGGTATAATAATTGTGAATTCAGCCAGCCAAATTATATGCAGGTTTCTGGATTCTTATTAAAGGTCTGCTACCTCGTATCCCTTTCATGATTTCTTACTGGTAGTGATGGGTAATATGTTGCTTGTAGAGCAGTTTACTGTAGAAGGCCCATCCTCCTATGTAATTTGCGTACCAATATTTAAATGATATCATATGCAAATATTTCATTTTGCATCTCATTAAAGTGTCAAAGATTTTTTTTTATTTTATATACAGGAGAGGATTAACAGATGAGCAGATTATAAGAAATATTGGATTTTTAATTGGAAAATAATATCATTTGCTTATTTCGAAGCAACTGAACAGCGAACTTCGCAGATAGAACCTTACATTTTAGAAGAGAAACAGGGAGAGTCAGCCAGTCAGTACCTGTGTGGAAGACGGGATTGCAAGGCAGTGTTGTACGTCAACATATTGAATAGAAATCCATGTTGAGAGAATTACGTATAAAATTCTACTTGGAAAGTAAATAGGCAACCAACAGTATTGCTTTATTCCAATGGTTGGAAACATGATCAAATGGCGGCATTCATCTGGCTAAGAAAGCATTGTTATTGCTACATGCTGTATAGATGGTAATCCCACCTGCAAAGAGGTGTGAGAATGTTGGGTTTTGCCCATTTTTCGCATCTACCCCTCTTACTGTCTCTCGGCTAGTCAACGAACCTAGTCTCGGAAGACCCACACCATGCGCATTGGGTGGGTTTTGTTTATATATTTAAGTTTGTTATAAAAACACAAGCTGAAGCTCATCTGGGTAATCGTTTTCGTTTCTCACTTTATTTTAGTGACACGGGTCCCAATTAAACTCATAATGCGCCTGTTTTACTTGTTTTACATGGGAACTAATCTCAGGTTTGCTGTCTGCTATGTTTCGACTGTAGGCATGGGCAGAGGAACACGGTGCACTGAGTACGTTGTGCAAACCAATTTTTCTTTCTTTTTTCACCTTTTCATGTGTTGTCATCTGTATATATTGATATGTATTTATTCCTTGCGATATATAGAAGTTATCTAAGTATTAAGTTCATGTGTACCGTTGTGTTTTTATGAAATATAAATAGTGTTTTCATATTTCTCATGTCTCGCTATTCAATTCCACGCGGAATTGTTTTTGTTTTTCGCGCACGCTTCACCAACTGGGTGGCTCCACCTGCCAAAGGATTCTTGAGGGGTGGGGAATTTTACCCACACTGTGTTTCATTTTCTATTTATTCAAGTTTTAAAGTATATAATGATGTTCTAATGGACCTAAGTTGTCTATTTTTTATTTAATATATATGTGTATGTGCAGTATGAAACCATAACACTGAATATTTATTTAAAAAATATGTAAAATAAGAAAGGTTAAGCCATATGTGGCAACATTGTATATAACATGTGCAGCGGTAGTTTCGTAAGAAAACTTGTGTCTAAGAGCGAGTTTCAATTTACGGTGATTTCTATGCACTTAGGTGCGTGAATTTGAAGCCATGAGGCTTCACTCTGTTTTTATGTTCGGTAGACTGAACATGTAATGCTCGACTTTGGATTTTTTGTTGGAGATTGAACATATAGCTCTTGTGTTCGGTGATAGATCGAAAAGCGCGAAGTTTTGTTCGGTCATTGTGTCAGTAAATATCAACGGATATGTTTGGCTCTTCATAAGGCCAGCGAATTGAAGGCAATCAGTGCCTCTACAGACAAACATTATTACCTCACATAGTACCTACTGAACGGTATTGGAAAGTGCAAAATATCCCTGAACTGACTCACGAACTTATTCCCTTGTTTGGAAGTGAGATAGGGTACCTGTGCTTACCTTGAGGTACCATCGCGACATTCGTTCCGTGAAGTTACAATGTGTTAAGCATCAGTGATTATATGATGTCGTCTGGATTAGTGAGAACAGACGGTGACCTGTATTAATCGTGTCACAGGAAATCCATTGTGGTGTTTATTTTTTTATCACATCATCATTCCTTTTATTATTTGCAGTTCTCCACTTGTTACAATTTTACAAGTGCATTCAAGAAAAGAACGCTCAGATATCCTAGTTTATTGAGAGACTAAAAATGTAGGGAGAAAAAAATAATGCATCATAAGTCACTTCTAAAAAAAAGGAAAGAGGAATATATTTTTTAACGTAATAGACTGTGAGCAGTGCTTGACCTCGAGCGCGTACAAATGTTCAAGGACTCATTCAGTGACCCTTTTTTACTGTATATTTATGCAGCTTGGAATTATCATCGCAGCTAGTGAACTGAAATGAAACTGTCTTTAACGTCCACTAAGATGAACACTGCAAGTAATATCGATTAAAAAGAGTAATAGTAACAAATCAAGTAATCGTAATGAAATTAAATCATGAAAGCGTATTGTGTTGTTTTTCTAAGCCCTAAAAATGGTCTACTCTTTGTTTGTTTACACATGACCAGTGATGAGTAAGGGGCATTACTGTGTATATAGTGTGTATGTGTTGATGAAAATCACATCTTTTCACGTTTACCAAATAAATTGGATATATTTAAAAGGAAACTCCCCTTTTGGAAGGTTATGAATTATTTGTTTCTATTAAGCGTGAGACATCTTTCTTTGATAAGTGCTCATTGCGAAGCATTATTCAAAATTAAATGCTAGAATTTGATGCACTCAACATTGCGCAGTGTTCCAAGTCATTCTTCCTCGGTCACTTCTCAACCTCTAATTTAGCCTAGAACGACTAGCTTTGTCTCTGCTGGCTTATAAAAGGGTTCCCGTTGGGTTGACCTCACTATGTTGCTTCTTTTCACCTTTTTCTTGTTGTTAAACATCGATATCTTGTCCAGCAGATCTAATGGAGATTTCTGCTTCAATTTATTTTATGTATGGCTTTGAAGCACCTCTGCTTAGGTCGATTTTTGCTTCCATGTTGTACTAAAAAGTACAGGATTTACAAGATCGCTTTAAAAGTAAATTTACTGGATTGTTTTGTATTAAGAAGTACAAGTATATAAAACTACTCTTTGCAGAAACCAATGGTACAATAATTTGAACATTTTCGAAATTGTTTCAGGATAACTGCAACACTGAGCTCGGTTTGTATTAATGATCGAAACAAAGTATCCGAAAAGGAAGAGTATAATTAAAAGTCATTTTTATAGCTAACAAATTTAGTCCCTTTTCGTAAATTCACCCTAATCACATGCTTGTGCAGTAACCTTACTTCTAAAGCTATCTAGTAAATCATGTACGTTTTAGTACAACATGGAGACACTTAAAATGTAAATCGGCCTCAGCAGAGGTGCTTAAAAGCCATAAATAAAATTCATTGAAGCAGAAATCTTCATTCGATCTGTCGGAGCTCCAAGACACCTTGGATGGCATACAAGGCATCGAAGTCCTACAACAAAGAAACAATGAAAAGATAAGCAACATAGTTGAAGCCTTTTATAATCCGGTAGAGACCTAGATAGTCCTTCTAGGCCAAATTAGAGGTTGAGAAGTGACCGAGGAAGAATGACTTAGAACACTGCGCAAACTGCTCTACAAGCGACACATTACCCAGCACTACCAGGAAGAAATCATGAAAGGGATACGAGGTAGTTGACCTTTAATAGGACTCCAGAAATCTGCCTAGAATTTGGCTTGCTAAATTTACCAAAGCATCAGTCAGTTCTGAAGAGAATATCACAGCTGTTCAGCGGAGAGCGGAATTAAGTGTCAACCAAAAGGACACCAACCACTTCAGACTATTCTTTGCAGAAACACCAATGGCAGTACTGAAATTGGAAGAAGAGCGGAATTTTAACTTGGAGTCTGCAAGGTCCGCTTTCGTTCGGAGGTCACTCAAACTTTTGCTGAAGAGGAAGCTACAAGCAAACAACAAGGCTAAAAACGAGACTCCATAATCTCGGCGTGCAAAACCATAGTAAAATAACAGCCAGACATTTAACCTGTATACATACACGGAATACATGAAGTGCAGGTTGATCCATTACACAAATCGTTAAGAAAAAAATCTGATACAGGGGGACATTTTTAAATTAGAGAAACTGTAGCTGGTGTGATTGGAATGCTAGGGATCCAATCCTCGCACAAACATTGTAAAATATACAGACAATGTGAATTGAAACAGGAGAATGGCTGTCAGGTTATTGATGATACAAATCATAAAGATGACGTGCCACCGTCTAAATACCACCGTGTTGAATAAATGTTTCACGTAACAAGAACTTTTGCGATAGAGCTAGCACATAAACATTAAAATTACATGTAAACACATAACGATCTTTGATTTAGAGATGGAGAAACGATTTTGATACTGTTTTGAAGCTCTTAGAATGCTCTATAAATGTAATGTTACGTATTGTGACAGAATGTTACAATTACCGGGATTATAAACTTCAAAACTTAAATCAAGGACCGATTTTCTATCAGTTTTACTCTCAAAGACAGGGCCCCATCAATTAATAAACTTCCAATTAATTACCTTGAATTTTATATAAGAATGACACTTCTATCGCTATTCTGTGATAGGTCATACGCGTTTAAAGATTTCATTATTATTTCTGACAGCCAACATATTGATGACGCCATAACTCCTATACTCGACGCAGGATTCTCTTGTATCATTTTACAATTAATTTTCTTTAATTTAACGCAATACTGAAGTTTCTACCCTGATCAACTAACGAGTTATGCCTATCGAAAATTTTCAGCACTGTGTTTATTCTTGAGTACTTAAATGTGCTAGAGTAAAACAACCTGTATCATATAAACCTGACTAGCTCGCTCAATACTTAAGATATAACAATGATGTTGATCTCGTTTGAAAGATTAGATAACGTGCTATCACGTTTATTACACAGTGTTTTTCGGTATCTGTGAGAGTTTCTTAATTTGCTACTAAAATTATATAGTGAAAGGAGCAAAACTACTATTTTGGAATAACAGCCGCCCTATTTAAATGTGGCGACTTCATATAACACTATATCAACTTGAAATACTGAGACCAATCATTATTTTCTATTTGACGCAAGAATGAAGTTTGTATCTTAATTCTGAGAGAAGATACTATCGTTTAAATAAAAGTCAGTGTTTGCGCGTGGCCGCCATATTGATGACGTCATACCCTTAAACCCGATACGGGATTCTTTGGGACTCTTGTAAGGAATACAGCGGAGGTAGTAATACATATTGCAACAGATTTCGAATCAATTTTTTGAATGTTGGGGTCAACACCTAATTTGACTGGACTAATATGTTCGTTAAGGTAGGTTTGGCAGGAAGGAAGCCGTGTTGGTTTTCATGGAATCTGGATTTTAAGTTAAATTGAAGATATTTAGTTATTATCAACTCAATAATAATAATAATAATAATAATAATAATAATAATAATAATAATAATAATAATAACTGCTATATTATATTATATTCGGTCTTTATTAACGAAAAAAAACAAGTAGAGAGGTCTGTTCCTACTACAATTATCTACAAGTACTTTACAATTAATAATAAATATTCTGCAACTAACCTGTAAAATATCTGGAGTACGTCCAGCTTTCATTTCCAACCCATCGATATAACTCATCGTTAAAGCGGTAGAATAGGCCTGCTTTAAGAACTCCTGCATTCTGCAAATCTGTGTAGATTCCACCAGGCACCTTAGCTGCAAATTTGATACCTAGGAAGAGTAAAGGATATTAATACAAAATTTGTCTATAAGACAGATATAAAATATAAGATATATAACATAAAATATATAAAATATAAAGTGTATCTATAAAAATAAAATTTGTATCTAAGATAGGGTATAGGAACAATTTTCTCAAAATGATATTTTGAGAATACATATGTATCTTGTTGTAACATGATATGCATATATTTTATCCCAAATCATATGCGAAATTCTAAAGTGAGACTTGTTTTACTCTGTTTGGTAAAGAAATTTTTTTATACTCTTTGCGAAAGTGAATTACAATAAAAACTAATTAAATAACTTGCAAGTGTTAATTTCGTTCTTAGATACAGTGGAACATATCCCACAAAACGAAAATCAACAAATTCTTGCCAGGAAGATTACCACAAATTAGTTAAGAGGAACAAAGTTGTGGGGTTCTTTGGACCCCAGTGTGATCGTCATGTCCCACAAAATTAAGTGTGACTAAACAGGTTAGTAGTATTGCGTTACGATGATGCCGAATCTGAAATTATTTTTTCTCCACCGATTTCTGTTTCCAGGAAATCATATCATCATCATCATATTCAGCCGTTTTCTGTCCACTGCTGGATGAAGGCCTCCCCCTTTTCTTTCCATATATCTCGGTGTGCTGCTATCCTCATCCATGTAGCTCCTGAAAAACACTTGATTTCATCTACCCATCTTGCATTTGGACGTCGTCTCGGTCGTTTCTTTTCTCTAGGAATCCAATGTAGTACATTTGAAGTACACCTTCCATCTGTTCGTCTAGCTATGTAACCGGCCCATTTCCACTTCATCATCTTCGCAGTCTTGATTACATCCTCTACCTTTGTTTGTGCGCGAATACATTCATTTGTCTTCCTGTCCCTCCTGGTTATTCCTAGCATGCATCTCTCCATTGCTCTTTGTGTGACTCTCAATCTTTGAGTCGGTCGCGCATTCAATGCCCAAGTTTCACAGCCGTACATCATGACAGGTAAGACACATTGATTAAAAACTTTACGCTTAAGACACATTGGTAGTTTGCTTTTGAAAATAAAGTGTAGTCTTCCAAACGAACTCCACGCCATTTTACATCTTCTATTTATTTCATCAGTGAACTTGGCATTCGATGTTTTGAGCTGTCCTAGGTAAACATACTCATCAACTATGCCTATTGTCTCTCCGCTAATCTTTATTTCCCTTTTTTCAGCATTTTGATTATATATGACTTCTGTTTTACTTAAATTCATTTTAAGGCTTATTTTCGAACTCTCATTACTCAGATCTTCCATTCTGCTTTGTAGTTCTTCTGCATTTGAAGCAAACAGGACTATATCATCAGCCAACCGTAGGTGATGAAGATATTCGCCATTAATTTTAACTCCAACTTTATCCCAGTTAAAATTTTGGAACACTCTCTCCAGGACAGCAGAAAAGTTTTGAAGAAATTGAATCTCATTGCCTTACCCCTTTTCCAACTTAAAATTTTTCACTTTCTTGATGTAGTGTAATGACTGATGTGGCAGTCGAATAAATGTTTCGCAGTAACTTGATGTACGCATTTTCCATGTCTTGATGTTCAAGTGATTTAAGTACTGCTGACAAGGAGACCGAATCAAAAGGTATTTCGAATTCTACGAATCGCAAACATAGTGGAAGTTCATATTCATTATTTCTGTTTCAAGGAAAGCATGTATTACGGGTTATATACCTTTCAAAATACTAATTTGGATGTTATCACCAATTTTTAAAGAAGTCACATTTTATATGTATTTCGTCATGTTGATGCTAAATATGAAACCCACTTTTCTCTACCGATTGCCGTTTTCAAACTATCGTATATCGGACCTATAACCGATATACGATAGGTTACCCCGATATCTACTATACCCCTAGAACGGTGAAAATTGTTATTGCTGTGTTTTTTTTTTCATTCTAAGGTAAAAACTAAAATTACTTTTTCTCCTCCAAGTTTAGTTTTCGAGATAACATGCATTACGGATTATATACCTCTCACAAGGGAACCTTACGAACCAAGTTCCGGGGATTTTCGCCGGACTGGTTCCAAAAGAGAGGGGACAGGGTAGGAAGTCAGAATGTGAGATTATTTTTTTTCGGAGCAGGAGTGTGAGAGGCAGGAGAACGGGTTAAGGGTGAATTGGTGCTTCGGTCCAGTAAAACTGTACCCGTTTTCTTTTGTCAGTTTCTCATAAACGAAAGCAGAGAATGAAGTGTAACTTACCATGATTATAGGCAATGCCGTTCTACACTAGAAGCGACTAGTGTGAAGCACCGTCAGTGTTGCCAGCTGTAGACATTCGCAGTGTTGCCAGAATATTAAAAGCTCGAAAATATCGGTGAGTGCAGGGACTATAACGATGAAGTCAACGCCATTTACTGACAAAGTATAGTTTATTCTGGTGCTGTGTACAACTTTGCCAATATTATTTGATTTCAGTGGTAATAAGCGAAATCACCAGGAATCCTGAAATTTTCATCAGGAAATTCGAGTTAAGTGCAATTTATATGCAGACTGTCAATGAGTAGATGATTCAGACAAAACGTGTTGTTACAATGAGCGCATCTCATGAATGAAAAAGCACTGCACTGATCTGATGAACAAACTTCAGAGCCAACAGTGTCACAGCAGTACTGCATCGGCGTCGTGAATGGTTCCGGTTCTTCGTCCAGATATCCTGACTTGTACCATGCATACTTGATCATGTTTCGAAACATTGGGGACGAAAACTGATAATGAGTGAAGGATTGGAGACGAATGAAGTTGTCCCGATGCCAGATGTTGAACTCTTCGGTCGCGATAATGCCATCAGTCACGAACTTAACAAATGCTTTATACGAGCGGAAGAAATAGACATCCAGTGGCTGATTGAGTCCTGTGCATCCTGGTGGAATCAAATGCCATTCAAATTCACTAATTCTTTCTGGAATTGTTGATTTGATTAACACTTCATCCGTACTGGCTGACCACGAATCAAGAAGGAGAAAGAAGTATGGGTTCTTCGTATAAAGCAGACACATTTGGCCAGAATACATTGGTCAGCATTATCTTCTGATCTTTTTTTCATGTTAGCATAGCCAGAAGCATAAGACATAATATTTGTTGGATCAGCTGGTTTGCTTTGAGGAAATTTCCGGCTGGATTCTGCACAAAGCATGTACATCGGCGAATGTAAATCTCCGTCCATTGAGATTACAGGCATCATCATGTATGAGTGCGTCGTTGCCAACGTAGATCCTACAGTTGCATATACTCATTTATTGCCCATTGGTTGAAGTATTCGTACTGAATGCATTTCTTTCTCGAAACGAATTTGATCTGTGTTCAGGATCTGTTTGGGAACCAAATGTCGTTCGATGAACAAGGATTTCATTTTTCTGACGAATTCATCTTATTTCCGCTGTATATTCTCCTCTTTTGAGGCGCAGGTCTTTGACACTTTATGAGTAATTGATCGCTAGACGATCCAGTTCCTTTTCTTGAACTTGTAAATCCATGAATCTGATGCCTTGAAATTCAGTTTATCATCTGGATCAACTTGGCGTTTGATTTGCAATGCCCACTGTCTGATTGTTCTGTCGTGAATTATGGCATTGCATGCAGACATTTCTTTGAAGTGCTCGAACACTCTGGTGTTTATAGTACTCATCTTCACGCGCGTCGTCATCTTTTCTCGCGATCGTTCATAGTTCTGCAGCACGCCAATCGATTTGATCTTTGAAAACTTGGATCGAACAGATGCCAGATACCTTCTCTTTCCTCCAACTGTGCTGGTCCAGTACTAGAATGCCCGTTCTTTGTATTCTTCTGACAGTTCGCTGACTCCTTTCTTCTTTCTTTCCGGTGACGGAACATACAATGAGCTACTGCCTTGAGATGACGATGTTTCTTCTTCATCCGACACTTCCGGCACACGTTGCGTTGATATGGCTTGTAATGTCATCACCATATTCACGATCAGTTGAGTTAACATCCAGGTCTGAAGCGTCCTCATATGTCAGAGATTCATACCGCTCAACGATCACTCGTTCATCCAATAACTCAGCACATATCTGGTCGAACATTTCCTGATCTGCAATGGATGATGCGTCATCAGATTTCTAAACCAGCAGGCGAATGACCACCTTCAGATTCATCCTGAAACGACAAATAAAAGAAAACATTAGAATCCCTATAAAAATGAACAACAGATCTATCAGCACTCCACAAGAATTGTAATATTTCATCCCATAAATACTTTTATAGACATAGAAAAGGAAAGGTGAAAGCAAGAAAGTAGGAAAGAACTTCGTTTTAGCGTACGTGTCCACTGAAAAAGGAAAAAAGAGAGAAGAGCGAGTGCCTATAACAATGGACTGAACATCATTTGATGACCACTTATCATGTATTTTCAACTAATATCTTGATTTCATTTGTAATTCGCATCATTGTTGTTTTGTGTTATTTTGCTTTCTTTTTATGCTTATTACAATAGTATTGGCGAAGTAATACACAGCACTAGAATAAACTATACTTTGTCAGTAAATGACGTTGACTTCATCGTTATAGTCCCTGCCTTCACCGGTATTTTCGGGCTTTTAATATTCTGGCAACACTGCGAATGTCTACAGCTGGCAACACTGACGGTGCTTCACACTAGTCGCGTCTAGTGTAGAACGGCATTGCCTATAATCGTGGTAAGTTACACTTCATTCTCTGCTTTCGTTTATGAGAAACTGGCAAAAGAAAACGGGTACAGTTTTACTGGACCGAAGCACCAATTCACCCTTAACCCGTTCTCCTGCCTCTCACACTCCTGCTCCGAAAAAAAAATAATCTCACATTCTGACTTCCTACCCTGTCCCCTTTCTTTTGGAACCAGTCCGGCGAAAATCCCCGGAACTTGGTTCGTAAGGTTCCCTTGTCAGGAAACTCATTTCGATATTGTGGTCGAGGCATATTTTGTTATTTTACCGTTTTCGACATATTTCCGATATATGCCCTAACAAGACTTGCAGTAAAATATTGAAATGAAAGATTGAAAGTATCTAATATTACTGTATTAACAGGTCTTCTGTGCTTCATTAAGGAAGGATAATAATTTTGCATATTTTCCCTACATCTTTCGTATACGATTTAGTGAAATTCGCCATTTTTACGTAATATTGTGTATGTGGTGTAGTGAAGATGGATATTTCCGAACCTATGTTCTGCACTTTGCCTTTCACATGTTATAATTAGAGATGGGTCGATCCAGAATTTATCGATAATTGATACTCGATACCGATACTTATCTCTGACCTTCGGTATTCGATACTTTCTTCAACATTGTTCTACAATGCTTATGATACATATTTAATTAAAAGTAATTAAGTAATATTAGAGATAGATCGGTACTAGAATTTTTCGATACTCGATACTTCGATTTATTTTATATTTTTGGTACTTAGTACTTTCTTCAACATTGTTCTACCCCTCACAGCACAGGTACATTCTAGGAATATGCTACGAATATTCAAAGGGTATTCTACGATATTCTTGGCATATGCGTAGATTATTCTATGAATATCTGGAATGAGCACATATCCTAAGTATATTCCAAGGGTTATAAAAGTATATTGTATGTAATATGTCGAGAAGAATTAATTATGCTTTGGAGCTTTTCTCACAATATTCCTGAAACTCCAGCCCACAATATCTTTTTAATATTCTAAAAAAAAAATGTACTGAGAATATTCTTATTTTCTCTCAAATATTTTTGGGCATTGTACACATTTTGTGAATCTAAATCGGATATCCCTGGGATATCCTGTGTTCTTTGGGATAATACAAATAATACATTTGTAATCTAAAGTAATATATATAAATAATATTTTCTATTGTTTAACTGTTCTACTGAATTATCTTCTTCTATCTTAAACACTTACAAGGGAACTCTCTTTGCTGTTCAGCGAGTTTTGACTTCAGACATGTTTGTTGACCTTATTTGAAGCATATAGTTAGCGAAAAATAACACGCATAGACTCGCACTTTGTCATATATTTGTATCTCGAATAAGTCGAGTCGTGTAATTTGAGCGACTTTTAAGCAGTAAAATCAACCTTGAAGGTGAAACTTTATATTAATTAAATGAGTTATCAGATGCATTTCCGTTTGTACTTTTACGTGTAGAACAAATTTCACCATTAAAATGTTCGCAATTTGAATGTTTTTATACAAACTAAAGTTTTTGGTCGAAAATGAGCAACATTCCATAGAAAGTAATGCCGTAAAGGAATAACAATACAACTGTGGGGAAGGGGAAGGGAGGCCAGGGGATTATAAATACATAAAAAATTATTGTTACTAATACCTTTTGTGGGGCCTGAAACAGTTAAACAATAATAATAATTATAGTGAATTAACAAGTTCTAAAAATGAAATAAAGCATACTGAATTGTTTTCAATCTAAACAGATCTCACTTTCTTCGATTTTTGATTAAAAAGTGATTCAATGAATTTGTTCTCCATTATTTCACGTTTTCGTCTTTTATTTAAAGATAAATGTAAACAAATCAAGTCCGTTATTATTATTTAAGTTTCTAAAGTTCAACAAACGAATTATAATCTTAGTTATAATTACAACATATTTATTATAAACTTTATAACTGTAAT
>JAGDQP010000319.1:109390-176136 GCA_022664845.1 Lepisma saccharinum
TTCCTTTTTTTTTTAAGAACTAACTTTAAGAACGTAAGGGAGCCCCAGGCCTTGGCAAGGTCGCCAAATTGCGAAACAGCTGGGCATCAGAACGATTTTGATACGCATTTCCATTAGGTGCACTCGCTTTTTTGCTACGCTCGCTCCAGCGCTTCACTTCTTTCTTCAAAACCGTTTAGTCGATGAGTGGTTTAGCGTGCAAGCGCCCTAGGCCACGAAAAAAATATTAGAAACCATTATTTTTATGTATTTATAATCCCCTGGCCCCCCTTCCCCATTCCCACGGCAGAGATGTATTATTGTTCCTTTAGGCATTACTTTCTATGGAATTTTGTTCATTTTCAATCATAAACTGGAGTTTGTATAAAAACATTCAATTTGCGAACATTTTAAAGGCGAAATTTGTGTTCTACACGTAAAAGTACAAACGGAAATGCATCTGATACCTCATTTAATTAATATAAAGTTTCATCCTCAGGGTTGATTTTACTACTTAAAAGTCGCTCAAATTACACGACCCGACTTATTCGAGACACAAATATATGACAGAGTGCGAGTCTATGTGTGTTATTTTTCGCTAACTATATGCTTCAAATAAGGTCAGCAAACATATCCGAAGTCAAAACTCGCTGAACAGCAAAAATAGTTCCCTTGTTAGAATAATTTTGTATAATTTGATCTTAAATACTGTATGAAATTCTTTAGAACTCTGTTTTACAGAAAATTGAAGGCGTCTTTTTTAAATTTGAAACTGTTTACGTTAATTCTACTTTCACTAGGTTATATCAAAATATAAGAAAATCAACAATAACATCTAACAATACTTTTCAATGACTAGGTGTTATAGTTTCTTTATTAAGGAACATTGACATTCCATCGGAATCAAGTCAACTTTTGTCACGCTTTTTCTGTCACCTCTGACTGCTTCCCTTTTGAGCATTGTTCTCATCAGAGCCAGTCGGTATATGAGGGATAAACTACCCAGGCAAATTGCTCTCTCTTTCTCTCTCTCTCTCGCCCTGTACATGACAAACGCCGATAATATTAGGAAGCCAAGTATTATCACATGAGTTTTTAAAGAATGGGCTAGCGATTGTTTTGTGATTTCAAACCTCGTAAAATCAGCATTGCATCCGCCATGGGTCTGTTCTTTCCCTTTCTCTTTTTCACGAAAATTTGACCGATAGTATAAATTGTGCATCTCCTTATTTTGTTACCATGTGTGGGTATCTGTATGGAATCCATATACTTGGCCCCAGCACACACAATTTTAGAAATAAACAGCCTACCGTCTTGCACCCAAGTTTCTCGTTTTGCCCTGCAACTCTTAAAAATGATAAGCAAAAAATTTAGGGGGCCAAGTTCATGGTAGCCCCCTAAGTAAAAAATATTCGGAAACAGATAGTGTACCGGTTTGCACTCATTTTTACCGCAATGGTTAAACGTTATAAGCTCTCTTATTTGTGGGGGCCAAGTTAATGGTAGATCCTACAGTAAAATTTAAAAGAAATCAGAGAGCGACACATAGTGCTACATATTGCACTAGTGTTGCACCGTTTTGCACTCAAATTTCGCGTTTTGAACCACAACGTTTAGAAAGTTATAAGCTCCTTGATTTGTGGGGACCCAAGTGAGTGGTAGCCCCCTGTCAAATTTTTCGAAAGCAAATAGTGTACTAGTCTGCACTCGTTTTGCACCGTTTTGCACCCAAATTTCGCGTTTTACACCGCAATGGTTAAAAAGTTATTGGGGGCAGTCTCTCAGACAAATTTTAAAAAGGAGCAAGAGATAGTGTTGTGAAATTTACTGCAGCCGTTTTGCACCACAACATTTAAATTTTTAGAAGATTGTTTTCCTTCCGGAGGGGGTAGGGTTGTATTGTGGCCGATAAATGTAGCCATTAATTTTATACTCAATCTGAGTATTAACATTTATTTTCTTGGTGTACGAAAAAGAAATATTATCGAGCTCAATATATATATTATTTGATCCTTTTCTAAAATAACAACGTGTTGTACAACAGTCCTGTGCGGAGCCAACTCAACGCGCTCTGTCTTCCTCGCAACTGCTAACTTGTTCGTACACATACACCAAAGACAAAACGGATACATTTTAAAGTTAAAAATACAAATTTAGATTCTTTTGTTGTTGCCTTGCTCCTGAATACTACCCAATATTTTAGTTTCCTTTTACAAATTATCTTTCCTTAAATTATTTCTCCAACACATATAAATTTTAAATAATATATAACATTTTAAATGGAAAGTCTGGGTTCGAATCCTTTCTATTCGTTTCTCTCCTTTTTCCCTTCCGTCTTTTCCAAAACACCACTTACACACACACACACACACACACACACATTTATACGTTTTTAAAAGCGAGCAGACATATAGCTACGATACTTACAAGAAAGCAGCGAAAAACCACATTACATATACATATATATACACACACATTTTTCTATTGGTTAAAAAACGAAAATAAAGAGAACAAAATAGCTGTAGTAGTCGAGCTAGAATAAGAGATGCTTTTTTTCTGCTCAGCCTACAGATCACATTGAAACAGCAATATACGAAATCAATATAATACAGGTTTTTCATGAACTTAAAATATTTTAATGTTCGCTGGGCTCCAATACAGGGTGACACGTTAATTCGTGACCCGCCTCATTTTACTTTTCAAAGAAAACAAATATTTTTGTGATTACACTCGTTTTATCTTGCGGACGGATTGTATTTCCCTATCACTTGCATTTTCAATTTAGTGCATTTACAGTAAAGTAGGTTCATATAGTAAATTCTAAGTTAATTAAATTAACACAACAAAAAGGTCTGACAAATGTGATTTATTGAAGAAGTGGTTATTGTTGAAGACATACAAGTAAATAATTGGTGACGCGGCTCAGACCTACAGCGCACTAGCGTTTTTTCTGGTCGACTTTGAAATTTCTCATTACGCGAAATTTATTTTTTGTAAATTGATGTGATTATGTACAATTTCTCTACAATTTCTAAACATTAAAATATTGTTTTATTAGAAATAAAGCCACAAATAGATTTTAGCAAGATTATTGTTTATGAAATTACGGCCATTCTTTAGAACAAGAACCATGGATCAATACATAGAGAAAGAAGCCATTTTAGAGGCTCTAGATTTAGACACAGAGTAATTATTCTTGCCAAGAAATTCTTAAAGTGATTATTGATCTAAATTCTCGTAGGAGCTGAGCAGGTTCGGATGACTAAGAAACACAGACTACTCCACCACAAACCCACCCAGAAAGTGCACAACACAGTAGCACACTGAGGTTTCTAGAACAAATAAAGACAGTTCTCCCAGTTTTTGATGGAGACAATAAAAATACAGATATAAGTTATTTGAATTCTTAGATGACTTGTAAGAATTGAAAGAGGATATAAACCAAACTGACCAATAAATGCTAGATCTGGTAATCCCCAGAGTGTTAACAAAAGACGCCAGAGTTTAGTTTCTTAAAAAAACATTTGGGAGCTATTCTACATTTCGTTCAGAGCTACTGCAAGAGTGGTACAGTTTCAATTACCACTTAGAATTGCAATGCACTTTAGAAAACACCTACCAACAACCCACGGAGAGTTTTGCTTCTTTCATAAAAAAGATTCATCGAGATTGGATAAAGTTCCTGACGAGGCTTATCAGGTACAATTCATAATAGATCACAGTCATCCGCAATTTAGAAATCACTTTGTGGAAAATACTATTATAACTGTGAAAGAATTAGAGAAAAAAGCTCTAAAACTTCAATCGTTTTTATTGCAAAACTTGTTCTATGCTCCTGCAGCTGAAAAGAGTGAGCTCAAGTGTAACCAGTTTTCTTTTGTCGAACAAGAAAAGGCAGGAAATAGTGCTGCAGAATAGATTGGCAAAGATGACTAGAAGTCAAGAAGAAATTTCGTTAGCGGAAGTAAACACTAAGTCTATAGGCTATATGTGTAGGAACATTTATTTTCATGGTAAATGTGTTAAGCTCTATGTTATGTAAAATCTTAGCCATGAGATAGTTGGAGGCAGTGATTTGTTAGAAAAGGCTAGGATAGTACTATACATAGCTACCAATTCGCATTTCAAGGTAATGAAGACAAGCATCCTTTTGCTTTCGAGTTTATTCCTTACAAGGAAAGAAGAAAAAAGAAGACACAGAGATGGCGATCAAACTTCCCGTAAATTCTCGCCACAACCATACGGTGCGTAAGGGAAGGTTACAAGAAATTCTTCGTAATATTTCAGATTATTCTGTTGTGGAAGAAGAAGAGTCAAGTTCGGTAAAAGGTACCGGAGAAAACGTTTCGTCTTCTGAAAGTTCCAATAAGAGAACTGAGTAAAGATAATGGATCTACATCTGGAAAGGAGAGAAAAGTTGATTCTGTTCCAAGAAATGAAAGAAAGTTAATTAGATTCGATGAGGAATCTTTGACAGAAGATATTTATTTAAATGTAGTAGAGTCAAAAAACGGAGAGCGAAGAAGAAAGAAGTCAAAGCCAAAGAATCGAAGAAAAAATCAAGTAAACGAATCAAAGAGAAGTCCAAACTTCCGTTAGTCTCGTGTACTATATTTGGAGTGAAGTCTATAGGTTTGCTAGACACACGCAGCTCTTAATGCGTATGTTCTCCTGAACTAGCTAGTAAATGGTTTCAAAATGGTGCAATTATGCGAAAGACTTCTGTGTTGATAAGATTAGCAGATGGAAGTATTCTAGCTTCTGGAGAGATATATGCAAAGTATGTATGATTTGAAAATTAAACAAAGCTTTATTGTAGAACCTAGATTGATTAGATATATAATATTGGGTATGAATTTTATGTTTAAGGCTGGAATGAATCTATGTATTTATGAAGGTGGATGGTTTATTGATGATAGAATTTCCGATATGCAAATTTGACAATGATATGCATGAAGTTGCAGCCACAGAAAAAGATGTCAGATCTTTGTTGTATAAAGCTGTAGGTAATTCGGAATTGAGTACCTATTGGAAGGACAAGTTTTTAGATGTTTTGCTTCAATATGAAGATGTATTTTCAACCACCCCTAAGATAACACCTATTTTGGAGCACAGAATAGATGTAACAGATGATACTCCATTCTCAACCCGTCTTCGACCAATGAGCGAAGAGAAAAGAAGAATATTGAAACAAGTCTTAAATGAGGTGGAAGAACAAGGTCATATCAAACAAGAATATACGCCCTATTTGAGAAGCCCAATATTCCTGGAAAAGAAATCAGATCAATGGAAATGCGTACTAGATTGTAGATATCTAAATAAGGTCACAAATACGGAGAAAAGAAAGTTACCAGATTTGGAAGAGGTAATTTCATTCTTAGAAGGTAAAATATGGTTTAGTGTAAATGACCTCTGCAATGCCTATGGAAGTATAAGAATCGAAGAGAACTCTCAGAAGTATTGTGGAATGCTTACAGCACATGGCATTTATACTTTTATCACTGGCTGTTACGGTCTTAAAAACCTCCTGATGACTAAGTAAGCTAAGAGATATCGTATTAGGCGATAGCTATTTTAAGTCAACAGTTATATTTATGATGATTTGCCAGTTTCGTCTAGAACTGAAGAAGACCATTTAGAAGATTTGAGGAGTTTGTTAGAAAAGATACGAAAAGCCAGTTTAGCTTTGAATCCAAGAAAAATGCAAATTTCGCAGAAATCAATAGAAATCCTCGGTTTCCAAATAGGAAATGGATCAATAAGCTGTACAGAAGAGAAAAAAGAGTAGCAGCACAAATTCAGACGCCGAAAAATAATAAGCAAGTTCAAGCGTTACTTGGATTTTTTTTCATATTTCCGAACCATGATATAGCTAACATGGCGAAAGTAGCTTCACCATTTTATGATCTTTTAAAAGATTATATTTCGTTCAGGTAGGGTGAGAAGTGTCAATCAGCTCTTGATTCATTAAAGGAACGTTTAATTGTAAATCCTTTGCTTCTATTACAGGATTTGTCCAAAGAATTTTATCTATTTGCTGATGGGTTAGGAAAGGCAATCGGTTTTGCTCTTGCGCAAAAATGTGAAGGAAGGCGTCTTAGAGTAGTAGCGTTTGGTAGTTAAAAACTTAATGAGACAGCAAAAATATTCTACCACAAAATTGAACTACTAGCAATACTTCTACCCGTAGAACGGTTTGAAAAATATTTATTGATGTCAGATCAGAATTGTTACGTTTATAGTTATCACAGCACTATATTGTCTATTTTCAAAGCTTCCAGTCTTCCAGGAGTTTTAGCTCGTTGGGATAATCGTCTATCCTGGTATAATTTAATCATTCGTCATTTACCTGGAAAGAAAATGGAAACTACTTAAGTAGAATTGAAACCAACTACTCTTTGCCGGAAGATTTCGTCGGAACTGATTTAATGGAACAACACTATCCATTAGAATCTGGGTTGGATCAGGATGGATGTATTCGAATCCAAGTGGAAGATGGAAAAATTATCGAACATAGGGAATTGGCTAATGAAGATATATGCGCAGCCGAATTTTATGATGGCAAGAAGTCTAAGAGGTGGAGAAAGAAGAAAAAGTCGATTCCCACAACTGTTAATTCTGGTACACCAATATTTGCTGATAATGACGAAGAGAAGAAACAGTTCTTCGAATTATTTCCAATGAATCCTGAAACTGATACAAACAAATCAGTTAAGATTAGTTCTTTTGTAAGTGATCTAGTAAAACTAGAAAAGTTTATAGAAGCTCAGAAAAGAGATGAATTTTGGGAAATTTATATGTATTATTATTAGGTAGGGAAGTTGAACTGAATAAGCATGAGAAGCAATTATTGATAAGCTTCTATCTGAATCTTTTATTAGTAAAGATGTGTTGTTGCATAATGTTGTGCATAAAGTAGAGTGTAGATGTAGAATTGTAATATGAGTTGCTACTTGTTTTAGGTTAAAGGTGTTAGTATCATATCATTCTGTTTATAGTGGTCGTGGTGGGATTAGGACCGCATTACTTAGAATAAAGGCTAGGTTTTCTTGGTTAAACATTCATAAAGATTTAACATAATATGTCAGATCTTGTGGTATATGTAGTAAGTTTAAACCAACAACAGAAAAGAAGTTTGTGTTTATGAATTCCAATAAAGTATCACAACCCGGCGACTCTCTTTATATTGATATTATGGGACCATTATGCAGAACCTCAGCTGGTTTTGTGTATATATTTTGAGAAATTGACGCACTCTCTTCGTTTTGTGAGGATTTTTCCGTTGAGACAAGTTTCAGCCAAAACAGTTTGTGAGTGCCTATTAACGATTTTCTGCGAAACGAATTTTTATCCGTCTGTAATTTCTGATAACCATAGTGTTTTCACTAACAAACTATGGAAGAATATTTTGTTGTTAAAGACAAAAGAAATACATATAACTCGTTACAGAGTGTGTACAAATCTGGCGAAAGCAGCAATAAAGCAAGTTAAGAAATGCATAGCTATGTTCTGCGAAGCACACAATGTGTGGAATTTATATCTCAAACCTCTTTGGTTTGCCCCCAACTCCCGAGTAAACGCTTCCACTAATTTTAGTAAGGCGAAACTGCGTTTTGGAAGAGAGATGCGTGGTCCTTTCGAATTAGATAACCTGGATCATATCCAAAAGTATGTTGCGGAATCTTATCCACAATATGTAAGAGATACGGCCCAAAGGATTGAAGAAGTGAATTGATTGGTGGGTTCATTACAGCGACAAGCTCAAAGAAGACAGGCTAGTTACTACAAAATGCATCGGAAGCCTAACCCGTTCAAAGTAGTAGACAAAGTGTTCCTAAGAAAGGTCAATTTGTCGAACGCTGCTAAGCACATCCAGGCTGGTTTGTTACCAAAATGGGATGGACCCTATATAATAATTAAACAAATGGGAAGGAATAATTTTACAATTGAGCATTGCAAAACAAAGAAAAAGGTAAAAACTCATTGTGATAAACTTCGCAAGAGTTATCCAGTTCCGAAGTTCGCGGAAGACTGACTTTTTACTAGAATATTTTTCTAATGATACAAACGATTGTGAAGATAAACCAAAGGTCAAATATAATTTTCGAAATATACCATAGTGTAAGTGATTCAATAACAAATATTGAACACAGGAGAAAAGCTCTACAATATATCTAGTTGCAACAAATCATATATTTCCCAAATTTGTGTATGGAAGAAAGAACGCTGAAAGACTATATGAAAGCGACAGAATAAATGACACTTATTATTAGATCGGCGAGAATATTTTTTTTCTTTTTCTATTTTTTTTTAGGTATTGTGTAATGAATTTTTCATTACACGGAATTTATTTTTTGTAAATTGATGTGAATATGTACAATTTCTGTACATTATGTGTTAGTTGTAAGATCGGCTAATCTAATTATTTCTAAATAATATTTAATGTTAGGTAAATGTACACATGAATATAATATAAATGAGGTGACATTTAATTTCAAGATGATGTATATAATTTGTGTATTTAATCTGTCTTCTTTATTTTAGGAATAAAATTAATTATTGTTTGTATATTCAAATTGTGTATTGTGTGTTTATGTTCATTTCTTTGTTTGATTTAATTTCTTTGTTTCCTTTCTTAGTTCTTTCACGTCTTCTTTAAAATAAAAATATTTTGCTTTTTGTACAAGGAAACGTCTGAGGCTATATGGCTCTGTAGTATCCGTTTGCCCCCCAAGTTCGAAAAGTCGGTCAATGGTCACATCTGGTGACTACTCTTTTTTGCTCTTCGTTCCCACCCGCTTTTTCTGGGAATAAGGTAAAGCGTTAGTGAAAGCGAACTTCGCGCCCAAAAGGTCAGTCGCAGTGTATCATCAGCTATGGGTAGATGGAATGAAAGGCCAACGAAAACTGTAATAGGATTACAATAGCGGCCATCGACTGAAAAGAAATTTTACGGATAAATAAGAGGCTCGAATGGATTGTTTAATTTTTGTACATATAAAGGTCGTATTTGTGGCTGAAAAGATAAGCCGATAAATTGGTCGCCAGGTAGGAAATTTGTTTTGGTATTTCTATGGAAAACCTAAACAGAATATTATTGTCTCAAAAAATAAGACAGAGAGAGAGAGAGAGAGAGAGAGAGAGGGAAGGAGAAAAAGAAATAGAAGCTCATAAAAAAGCTGGAAATTCCTCAGTATATTGATTTTACATACTGGCCGAGCGTCTGTTTAATGAAATAATATTTCTATGCAATTTTTAAGATGTGTGCTGATTAATTTGCTCAAGACCTGTGTACAAGATCTGACAAACGAAAGTGTTTATTTGTCACTGTTTGTAGAAATGTTTCTGTGTAGAATTAACTCTCTTATGGTGTTCTCATTGCTACTCCTTGTAGAAATATTGTCGTAAATTTTTCCTATGTCTATTTGTTTCTTGTAAAAAATATAATTTCTGGGAGTAGAGTAAGCGAGCGAATCTATTCAGGGTGAATAGAAGGGGCTCAGTAGAATTGTTACTGCTGAATTGGGTGTAGTAATTCGGAACAATTATTTCTAGTAGAATTCTATTCCTATACCTATTTTTTCTCCTCTGGGTGTAGATTAGATGCATAATTAACTTCTCTTTTATAATCGGGAGTACTAAATTTCTAGTAGCTAGTTACCATGGCATTAAACTATTAACTGGCGCATGGGAAAAAGGGGAAATTTTTGGTTCTATGGATGAGGGATTTTGGTAAATAAAAAAGGATTAGAGCATGTTGGTGGAATCTTGGGTACTTCAATTGGCTAATTGAAGGGATTTCAGTGTAGTAAAAGGTGGTATATGGATGCATGTGGTTATTTTTAATTGGTGGTATTTAGAGTAAACTAGTGGATGGAATTTGGAGAATCAATTTGGGTACAATTGATTGGGTTCCATGTATATTTTTTCTGAGGGAAACTAATTCGGAATCTATTCTTCACTGTTTTTATGGTTATTGAATAAGAATATTATTATTCTGATTTTTTAAGAAATAGTACGTAATTAGTGAATCGAAACGATTAAAGATTATAGTGCTTTATTCGCCCGGTTATACAATATCCCAGTGTTACTCGAGAAAAACAAATTTGTGTCAGGAAAGGTCGAGAATATTTATGAAATTGACTAATATATCCATTGATTACGTCTCGAAATTGAGAATCAGAGTAATAGAGCTTATGATGTTTCTGAGCCCAGTTTCATTGCTAAAATCATAAATTTGTGTTTAGTTTGCTTTTACAAGAGTCCCCCAAAGACCTTGTGTTATTCGTAGTTCGAAGCGAAAAAATATATTGATATAATTCTTTGTATGGTAAGGTTTATGGCCGCTAGTATAAAATTATTGAATCGTGTTGAAACTTTGAGAGAGAAAGAACGGTCTGGAATAAGTTATTTACATGCAAGAAATTTAGTAATTGCCCTTAGTTGAGTAGAGGTAACCTTCTAATGCTCTGGTTAGATGGTCTTATGAAATATTCTGCTTTGAGAGACCCTTTCGATATGAGTAATTGAACATAAATAAAGTACTTATAAGTCAAGGGACCGTGAGAGACCTTTTTGATGTGTATCGTAAATTTAACAAGTAAATTCAACATATAGAAAGAGAGACCGTTTAGCTGTGAACAGATTCGTAACTACTGATCACAAGTATATCACAGTATAGCGAAAGACCGTTTCGTTGTGGGACAAGGTTACTAGTTCAGTATTAGTATACTATAAAGATCAATTACTAGATCCAGGCTATTGCTTGCGTTTTACTAACTAGTAGATAAACCCTTTGGTATGCGAAACAGACGAAAAGGCCAAAATATAGATTATTCTCTCGTATCAAATTTATTAACACATAAGTGAGCTGTGTTTGATACTAAATCTATTACGTATTAGCGTGGACGTTATATTAGTAGTAGTGACATCCCTCTTACATCATACCACGCAATTAATTCTTATTAATTACACGAGGTGTCACTGCTTCTAAAAGAATTTACAGAGCTCAACATCACACACCGCCATTACAAATTATGTGAGAGTGCCCGCACTGGCAATTTTAAAATCATCATTATAAAATAATTGAAACATGGTCTATTTCCGAGACGATGAAACTCCTGCTTGCAGAAATATAACGTATGTGTTTAAAAATGTCCGCGCACTAGCAATTGAATTGGTCACCCTCTGAGCAATTCTCTCAGAAAGAAGTAGAGTAGTTGCATATAATTACACAGTAAGAAGTAATTTATTCATTAAGTACCGGTAGTGTGTTTTGCAACAAAAGTATGTATTCGTTCATTGTTTATATTGTTTATATTATTTATATTTGAAGTAAATAAGTTCAAAAAGTAAATATACAAAATGCAGAAACGCGGAAGTGATATTTTGGAATAAGAAATTTATCATTCATGTTCAAACATGTAATTATGGAAGTGGTTTATTAAGTTCAAGAATTGTTATTTTCTCTTCCAACTTTCGAGTTATCCTTTATAATTATAAAATTATCTCAAAATTATCGTGAAGTAAATATTTATCGTAAGTCAGCAATATCCTATGGTGCAGTGATGCCCAATTTTGTTTTGCTCATGTATCACATTAAAATTTAGGCCTAGCACGATCTTCTCGTGTCAGAGCACCATCTGACATAAATATGATACAAATCGCACGCGTTGTTTAATTGCAGCTTTTAAACGCTAATATCCCACACGTAAGAAAATCCTTCACATATACAGACAATTAATGTTTTTAAAAGTAGCAAAAGGCCAAAATTAAAGAATTAAAATAGTGCTTTCGTACTTACAATTTTTAACATAATTTTAAGTTATTAGTATCGGTTGCATTCTATCTTTTCTCAGTTAAGTCAATTTCAAGTATAGATTAAGAAGGAGAAATATAATAAACCTTCTTTCAACATATTTATGGTAAATAAATGCAACATACGAGTATGTGGCGGGCCGGAAAGGCAAAAGTTGCGTGTCGGACCTGGTTCGCGGGTCGTAGGTCGGTGTTTTAATGTTACAACCAGTCTTTCTCCTGGTTGTATACAGCCAGTCAAAAAGTATAGTATTTTGCTGCGTTATGCTATGACCAAGAGAGAATAACAAGTTATAAAATCTTTCTATCCATTCTTAGGCAATAGAACTTCTTTTTATCTACTCTCAAAGATGCAAAGACTCAGCCCCCGTGGTCCAGGTGGTTAACGGGGCGGACTTCGGATTGGTACGTGGTTTCGAACTCCACGGCCGGCCATTCTGGTAGGATTTTCAGGGTTTCCCTCACTTTCACCAGACAAATGCTAGATGGTACCTTAAGTAAGATCATGTTCCATATCTTCCACTTTCTCTACCTAGCCTATCTCGGCCTGAGATAAAGATGGTAAAAAGGCAATATATAAATTCAAATTAAAAAAATGCAACGAGTTTATAAAATTGCGCATTTAAAAGTCTGGGTTTCAATAGAATTAATCCAATAACTTTTCTTTTTGTGTTTTCTCCTGCATCTTGAAAAGGAGCAGCATACCTCGGTAATCGTGTGGTATTAGGCTTAAAGCCAGTGTCTCTAAGGTTTTGGGCTCGAATCTCGTCTGGAGCATGGATGTTTGTGGATTTTAGAGACTTAACATCTAGTGGAAATGAAACTGGCCAAGGCATTAGTTACTAAAATGACCCAAACTACAAAGTTTACAAATCATTTTTTCAAAATCAGAACACATCTTGCAGCCATTTATTTAAAATCCATTTGCATGCTGAGCAACTTCAGTCTCCTAAGGTGGAAACCTAACAATTTTAGCGATTTTTATAATAAGGTGATTTTATCTCTTCCAATTTTTAATCAAGAGTGCGCTTGCCCTTAGTGCACTATGTGTCATTCATTGTATAAATTTGAAATTTTGCTGTAGGAATTTACCATTAACTTGGCTCCACCAAATATAAGAGCTATCAACTTCTTAACCATTACCGTGCTAATCGAGAAACTTAGGTACAGAGCGGTGCCAAATGAACACAATCCCGTAAACTATGTTCTCGAAAAATTTGACCACTAACTTTCCCCCCAAAATTATGTGCTCATATATTTTTAATGTTGTGGTGCAAAACGAATGCAGACCGCTACACTATCTGTTTTTTAAAAAATACTGATAGAGAGTCACCATTAACTTGGGCCCCAAAATACATGTGCCAATGATTAAGAACAATACTTCTTAATCATTGCGATGCAAATCGCGAGAATTGAGTGTAAAATGGCGCAAAACGAGTGTAATCTGTTGCACTATGTGTCACAGTAAGATTTTCTAAATTTTGCTGTAGGGAGCTACCATTAAAATGGCTCCCACAAATACAAGAGCGTATAAATTTTTAATCATTGTACTACAAAACGCGAAACTTGGATGCAAAACGATGCCAAATAAGTGCAATCCATTGCAGTATGTGTCACTGTCTGATTTAAGAAACAAATCCTGTAGGAGTCTACCATTAACTTGGCCCCCACAAATAAAATATTTTATAACTTTTTAACCATTGTGGTGCAAAAAGTGAAACTTGGTGCAGAGCGGGTGGAAAACGATAGGCTTGGCGCCTTGGAAGAGTTAGGGGATGAAGAAGACATCGATAGCAGAAATAAAATACTGACTGATATAATAAGAGAAACAGCCAAGGAGATAGCAGGTACCGGAAAGAAAAAAGAGAGCAAAATCTCAGAAGAAACTAAGCTCTTGATGAAGAAAAGAAGGGAAATGAAAGAAGAGGAAAATTGCATAAAGAGGATTGAGTACACAGAACTAAATAAAACCGTAAGAAAGAAAATAAGAGAGGATGTACGAAGATATAACGAAAATCTTGTTAGAAATACAATCGAGGAAAACAAGAGTTTGAAGAAAACCAAACAGCAGCTCATGATAGGGAAAAAGCAAATAATTGCAGTTAAGAGACCAGATGGGACCGTAACACGAAATAAGGAAGAAATTATAAACATATTTGAAAATTTCTACAGAGAATTGTACTACTCCGAGGAAGAGCTAGGAAATGAAGACTTAGAAGAAAATTATGTAGAAGTCCCAGACGTAATGAAAGAAGAAGTGGATAAAGTACTTCGAAGGATGAAGAACGGAAAATCACCAGGAGAAGATGGACTCACAGCAGAGATGTTTAAATGGGGAGGTGAAAAAATGAAAGAGGAACTTGCTAAATTATTCTCGATGTGCCTGAGGAAGAGAGAAATACCCAGAAGTTGGAACAATGCTGTTATAATTTTGTTGTACAAGAAAGGGGACAAAGAACGCGTCGAAAACTACAGACCAATTAGTTTACTGTCAGTCCTATACAAAATGTTCACCAAAGTTATTTTGAATCGTACTGAAAGAGACTTAGATTTTAACCAGGGAAGAGAACAAGCCGGATTTCGTCCTGGATTTAGCACAATGGACCACATACAAACACTGAATGAAGTTATGGAAAGGCCTAATGAATATGAACTTCCACTATGTTTGGGATTCATAGATTTTTAAAAGGCTTTCGATTCGGTCTCCTTGTCAGCAGTACTTAAATCACTTGAATATCAAGGCATCGAAAGTGCATACATCAAGTTACTGCGAACCATTTACTCGACTGCCACTTCTGTCATTAGACTGCATTAAGAAAGTGAAAAATTGAAAGTTGGAAAAGGGGTAAGGCAATGAGATTCAATTTCTCCAAAACTGTTTTCTGCGGTCCTGGAGAGAGTGTTCCAAAATTTAAACTGGGATGAAGTTGGAATTAACATTAATGGCGAATATCTTCAACACCTACGGTTCGCTGATGATATAGTCCTGTTTGCTTCAAGTGCAGAAGAACTACAAACCAGAATGGAAGAACTGAGTAACGAGAGTTCGAAAATAGGCCTTAAAATGAACTTAAGTAAAACAAAAGTAATGTACAACCAACATGCTGCAAAGAAGGAAGTGAAGATTAACGGAGAGACAATAGGCATAGTTGATGAGTATGTTTACCTAGGCCAGCTTAAAACATCGAATGCAAAGTTGACTGATGAAATAAATAGATGATGTAAAATGGCATGGAGTTCTTTTGGAAGACTACACTTTACTTTCAAAAGCAAACTTCCAGTGTGTCTGAAGCGTAAAGTTTATAATGAATGTGTCTTACCTGTAATGATGTAAGGGTGCGAAACTTGGACATTGAATGCGCAAACGACTCAAAGATTGAGAGTCACACAAAGAGCAATGGAGAGATGCATGCTAGGAATAACCAGGAGGGATAGGAAGAGAAATGAATGGATTCGCGCACAAACGAAGGTAGAGGATGTAATCAAGACTGCGAAGAAGATGAAGTGGAGATGGGCCGGTCACATAGCTAGACGAACAGATGGAAGGTGGACGACAAATGTACTACATTGGATTCCTAGAGAAAAGAAACGACCGAGACGGCGTCCAAATGTAAGATGGGTAGATGAAATCAAGCGTTTTTCAGGAGCTACATGGATGAGGATATCAGGAGATTGAGATATGTGGAAAGAAAAGGGGGAGGCCTTCATCCAGCAGTGGATAGAAAACGGCTGTATATATATATATATATATATATATATATAGATAGATAGATAGATAATACTCTTATAAATTACTGAATATTAGGTTGAGACTGCTGCATTACAGAAAATAGTGTAGACAAACGAACTGTACATCTTTCATAATTTTTCAACAAGTAAGAAACCGTGAGCTAGACTTCTACGATAATCGCAACGGGATTGGTTACACTGCTAAGTAGAGGGTACTTTACCGCGGAATCTCACAGCATGAGGGAAGGAGGGCGCAGAACCACTTAGAAGCCTTCGAGGGAAAAGTTGGTTTATCTTTTGAGACGACTATAGAACAAACCAACAATGGTTCAAGTGGAAGAAACGAAGACCACACGTAAACCAAGGAAACAATTGTGAAGACCCTGGAGGGATAAGTCCAACTTTTGGTATAGCTCCGTGACAACTTTACTCATATCTGGTGCGCATAGCGAAAGTCTCGAATTCAGATGAAACCACAGGAAACAATTACCGTATTTAGACTATAGTAAGATCATGTCCTGAAAAAGAAAGAGGCAAGTACCCGGACATCGCTGTTGAGCATGTACGAGAAAGAAGACGGTCGTCGTTCGACATGATTGTGTCGACACATCAGTATGAAGAAGACCACGAATCTCCTAACGGAGAAGGAAGCATAAGCCGGCACAAGACCCGACGGAAGACAAGAAGACGCTGCGTGAACCAAGCAAACGCGCGTAAGAAAATTGACCGATTGGAGATAAACAAAAGCTAAGAAATTCGTTAATGATTGGGACTTTCTTCTGTCCAGGAAATCAGTTGATTATCAAGGACTCAGACGTTCAAGTTGTGTGCATTGTACATATGTATATTATTACCGTAGGATGTATATGCTTATTTTCTTTTTCTTTGAATTTTTTACATGCTGATATGTGATAGTGTATATAGTATAATGACTTATGAAACTAAAAATCTCAGGGACTATAATGCAAGAGATTGACACCACTTGAAGTACAGACTGAATATTTCCTTTTTTTCACCTTCCTTCCTAGAAATCAACTGTGCACGACCGTATTTCACTTTGAAGTACGAAATCTACAACGTTCTTACATCCTTCACAACCTGTGGGCCGCGGGCGACTGTTTCTTTTCGGAGGAACGGAACCAATAGCGCACCATCTGCGGTTCTCAACCGCTGGGCCGCGGGCGTTTCTGTTCGGAAGACTGGAACCAGTAGCTCATATACTTTCGCCTACACCTTGAGAGATGACTTCTCTCGGTGACAGTTTCTTCTTGCAAGGAACGGAACTTAGAGAGCGTGGCCTTTCTCCCTACATTCCTTTCACTACAACTTCTCTCCCAGAGCCATGCTTGCCCGCTGTGTTGTTGAGGCCAACATCCAAATTGGACTGTTGCATAAGATTATGAGTCTTAAGTACAGAAAAGTTTTTGTCAATCAGCATATCTCATAATCTTCAACTGTTCTAATATACATAATCTATATCGCTTATTAATTCGATATCACTATTATGACGAGGTTGGCATTATAGTGGTATTTAAATAAAACCTGAGATTAAATATGCGGATTCCATTTTATTTTTCCACCTGTCAAAATATTAGGAATATTAAAAATATCTTTTACAAACAAAAGCTGTTGTAAGCAGAAGTTAGTTAAAGTTCATCTTCGCGGCGAGACCAATCTATCTCAAATGAAGAAAGCCTCTCAATGTCTTATGTGATTTTAGTCAAGATTGATAAAATGAAAGATGTCATCAGAGAAAGTTATAGCAAAAGTTACTTTTAAATATTTAAGGTCCCATAATCTGCCTGAAAACAAACTCATGCATAGGCGGCGCCAGGATTTTGGTAATGTGGGTGCAGGCTGGGAAGGGATAAGACATATTAAAAAATATTAACATGGTACGCAATAAAAACTTTTATGTACATATTTAAAGAAACTTCATACATGTATACACGTGTATGTAAATTATGGATTTATCAAAGAAATATCAGAATTTTTAAGCGTACAAGGGTACTTTTTTTTTCAATGCCATCAATTACAAGAGCTTTTATCAGGACATTTTTCTGTTGAATGGAACCATGGCTTTAAATTCTTCAATGACATCTTCAATATCTATGCTCACTGAAATCGACTTTTCAACAGAAAACAACATTATGGAGTTGAGTCTCTGTTGAAGCATAGTCGATCTTAGTTTGGGCTTGACATAATTCATCTTGGAGAAACTCCGTTCGCATGAGCAACTAGTAACCGGAATCACTGAAAACTTTCTCATCAATCTGTAGAAATTCACATACACCCTTTCTCTTCCGGATTTTTGCAACCACTGTAGCTAATCAAGAACTATACATGGAGGATCAAGCGCCTTGCTCGTAGAAGTCAGATTTCAGCTTCAATTTTTTGACGCATTTAGACCAAAACGTTCTGCTACTACTTGATAATCAGTACTATTACACTGAGCATCGCGCCATTTTCCCAGTTACTTGAATGAGGTCTATAGTCTCTTGAGAAAATCTTGTGTTAAGTCCAGAATAAGGCTATCCAATAAAGGATAGAATGTTCAATATTTGATTGCCTCCTTTGTAGTTTCCGCAAAAACATGTTTCTTGTGAGTCGTCCACAAATGAAGAGATTTTTCGCTTTCTAGGCGGCGGAACACTAATGTCAATTTCCGCGCATTTTTCTTCTGCATTACTGAAGATATCATCAAACGCAGATTCAGCACTTTGAAGATCCCGTCAGGCAACTGACAAGCTATTAACCTCATCATTGGCCTCACACAAATCAATGGTTGAGGACTGTAACATCTTGCTTGTTCGTACATTAAGCTGCAAGATTGGATGCATTATTTCAATACTCACTATGAAGTTAAAAGTCTTCATTTGAAGCAAAAGACCATTTCATTTATCTCGGACTTTGCAATCACCTGTGTTTTCAATTATTTCTTCAATTACTTTAACTAAGGAGCTGTACTGTTCCCGTACTGCAGCAACAGCTTCTGCACGACAAGCCCATCTGATATCGGAAAGTGACTTTAGTGCTTTTAGTTTCAAATCGGTCTCTCTAATAACTTTTTCAAACGTTGCATGTCTAATTGGACTACCCTCAATGAACGTATAAATCATCTGAATGATCCTAAAGAAATCGAAAATCATTGCATTTTCTTTGTGTGAAGTACATGCACTAACAAGAACTAAATTAAGGCAGTGTGCATAGCAGTGGATGTACACAATGTTTTTAATATTGTCCTTGCATCGTCTCTGTACACCATTAAACTCTCCTGCCATCGCAGAAGCCCCATCAAAACACACTGCTACTGTGTTTTCCCATTTGACCCCCATATCACAACAAACTCTTTCTATTTCTTTGAAAATAGATTCAGCATCGATTTTGGTAAGACGTACAAGTCCAATAAATCGCTCCACTGGAACTTGTTGTCTCCTAGGAATATGTCGAAAGACAAGCGCTAGTTGCTCATGGTGACCATCTGACGTTTCGTCTGCCATTATAGAAACACATTCTCCGACTATTTCTTCTCTGATCTGTCTTAAAAGAACACTGCTTAGTGCTTGCAATATATCATTTTGAATCTCATTACTAAGGTAGTTACAGTTTTTTGGCACAGTCTCAATATAAGATTGAAAAAACGGATCGTACTTCTTAAGCAGATCGACCATTTCTAAAAATAAACCATTTTCATCACTTCTTTCGCTTTCATCATGACCACGAAGAGGTTTCCCTCCCTTCCTCAGCACACGAATTATGTCGATCAATCTTGCAACATACATACGGTTTTTCAGTCTTTCTTTTTCTTTTTCCTTTAACTCGGTTTCTTTTGATTCCTGCAATTGTACGTCAATGGGTATATCTTTGATGAACTTATTCCAAGAATCCATGGTGGACAGGTAGCAGTGTGATTTTTCATGAGCGCTAAACCGTTCAGTGGCTTTGTGACATACTGAATATCCTGTCTTTATGAAACAATCGTCTATTGTGCCACAATGCATGCTGTCATTTCTTGCAAAACACCGGCACGCAAAACAGAATGCAGCATCCTTTTGTACGCTGTACTCTAGCCACTTATAGTCATCAAACCATTTCGAGTGAAATGATCTGCTAGCAGTTTGTTTACCTACTTTTTTTTAAGGAAAATTGTGGTTTCGAGGTTGAAATGGTCCTCTGTGTATCCGTGAATGCCTCTCTCGTCTCTCCTTGGGAATCTGGTGAATTTGATCATCTGCATGGCTTGTGGAAATGTGCATCTCATGCTCCGTCTCTGTGGGAGAAAGGAAGATAAACGTTGTAGTACAGCCAAAATCAAAACTTGTACATAAATTTAATAAAAAAACTAAAGAGGATAAAAGCGATATAAGTGTATGTTAAATGGTTTTTGGTTGCTTATGAGTAATTCGGCATGGATTCTTGAGTGTATGATATGAATGGTGTAATACAAGTTGGTATGGCGTTTTCTAAAAATCGAAAAAAAAAGACTCCGTGAAGAACGGGTTAAGTTCTTCTCGTGGTATCCAAAATTTCTAAAATCTGCTGTAGATATGTGGACGGTCCTTATTTCCTAATGTCGAAAATAGCCAAATATTGAACAGCACTATGCACATCAGGGTTGGCAAAAGCATGTTAAAAAACAGGTTTTATGGTTTAAACCAGGTTTGTTTGGTTTAAATAGGTTACCTTTATTTATTTAGATTACTACATTATTTTACATTCTAAATAATGTAGAACTATTCTACGTTATTTGTTCTTAAATCTGAGTGAGGTAGTTGCTTCGTGTCCCTTTAAATCGTAGAATATATTTACTTCTGATGTCGAAAAAATAATTTTCGCCCTTGTACTTCAAAAAGTACTCTGCCCCTATTCTTTCCCGCCTTCTAACTGAAACACATCCAAGCTCTATAAAGGTTTTTCCACTAAAATAAAATAACTTATTTTCTTACCTGTAGTAGCTTTTGAGAAACATCCATCGCCATCGTCAGAAGTTTGTTCCTGGACTTCGCCTTTATCCTCTGCCAATTGCTTCTCCATATTAAACCATGATTTTCCAGCAGTTTCGCTTGAAGTTGAAGATGTGGTTTTTATCCACCAAGCAAAGTTCCCTGTTGTTTTGATTTAAACATTTTAAGGACAAATCAAATTAACATGCGTACATACAATAACAACTCAACTAGCAATTACATCGTACTGTTCGCCGAAGACGCTCTGCCAACATATCCTAACATTGTTGCCAGAACGCTCTGCACTATTGAAGCTTAAGATCTAAAAAATAATCCCTAAGTTTTACTGCAAAAAAAATATTGGAAAAACACTGTATGATAGCAAGTAACTGATGAGAAACTTAAGAAGCCACTCAAATATATCCAAACATAGGAAACAATAAATATACAAAATAGAAAGGATTATTGTAGGGAATCTGAAAATCGAAGTTAATGTGGCGCCGCCTATGAACTCATGTGAAGGATTACATGATGCAGGTGTCAGACTGACTTAGAAAGATTCCTCAGTATCCAAGTACGGGTAAGTACTGTTTTGTCAACGACCAATACTTGAGAATGAATGACGACAAGGTGGCTTATTGAAGAATATGTGCAGCACGAGACTGAGAGGAGCCGGAAAGTTCTTTTCATACAAAAATACTGGTCCTCGAGTCACTAATAGGTTGTTTTTTTTTCGAAAGAACAGTTGACTTTAAGAGTCGAGTACATGCTTTGCGCAGATATGAAGGCTTGCGGCTATTCTGTTAGATTGCTATAAATATCATGTAGCACAATTTTCTTGGCATTAAGGTCTTGTCAGTAATATCGAAAAGGTACACTTGTCGCACAATCAGAAAAATACTAAAAATAACTTGTGATTTTAGGTGACGCTTTATTAATAAAATATTCCTTATTAATTAAGTGAATTTCAGTTCGTTACATCACTTGTGGTAACTTATCACTACGGGGAAGGGAACTTATCACTTCTTTACGCTGGCGTCACAAGATGTAAGTTACCGACCTAACGTTCTACCACGGGATTATTCTCAGAGAATGATAGTCTCAGAATATCGAAGTACTTAACAAATATCGACTCCATTAGTTAAAGTATCGACCAATACCGATACTTTCCAAGTATCGGTAGTATCGAGGTAACGGAGTATCGTAAACCCATCTCTACCAACTTTCTAGATACGCGTACGCTTATTTTATTAACACGTTTTTATTAACTCACTTTGTCTGTTCGGTACAAATTTTGCAATCGATTTTAAACAAACTTCCCGATGAGCTAGAGGCTTGAAACTTTAAACCCAGGTCAGAACTGGATGACAATGCAATATTAACTTATGACATTTGAAAAAGTCACCATCTTGGATCCAAAATGGCCGCCAAACCCATTGTTGTCTAGAATACACAGCCTAAACGGCTAGAGCAATAGAAACGAAATTTGGGATAAATGTACACTATCAGTAATAGGTTACGAAAATATTATTAAACGTTTCCAAAGACGCCATCTTGGATACAAAATGGCGAACACAAAAAATGCATTTTTCACACTATTGGAGTGAAATGAAGTTAGGGAATTGAAATTTGTTATGAAGGTACATGACCACTAGTAGGTTAAGAAAATATTAGAATATGTTGAAAAAGTCGCCATCTTGGATCCAAAATGGCCGCCAAACACATTGTTGTATAGAGTACACAACCTAAATCGCTGGGACTAGGAAAGTGAAATTTGCTACGAAGCAACACTAATCACTACGAAGGTATCACTAGTAAGTTACGAAAATATTACCAAATTTCTCCAAAGACGCCATCTTGGATCCAACATGGCGAACACAGAATTAATTTTCCACACCGTTTAAGCTAAAGATACGAAATTTGGCATACAGGTGTCTCGTGACAAGTAGCTTAAGAAAATATTACAACATTTTGAAAAAGTCGCCATCTTGGATTCAAAATGACCGCCCAAATATTTTCCACACCATTCGAGCTAGAGAAATGAAATTCTGAATGAAGGTGTACCATTCGTACGCGATGAGTAAGTCACGATAATATAATAAAACGTTAATATTGTCGCCATATTTAATCCAAAATGGCCGCCAAAACATTTTTCAAACCACTGAATCTAGAGAAATGAAATTCGGTATAAAGGTGTATGACCAAGAGTTGGTTACAAAAAAATAGGGACAACCTCCCATATGCAGGCGCTGCCCCCCGGTTCGGGGTCGTATCTCATCAAGATGTTTAAAATCGATTACAAAATTTCACACACACAATAGTAAAAAGCAGAAAATAATTTTTTAAATAAAAAAAATAATGTACCACGTTTTAAAAACGGACTAAAAAGTATCAAATAATTTCTCCTAGACCCGTACAGATTTATAACCCCATACAGATTGTTCTGAAAATTTGTGATTGTAAATTTTTAATAGCTATAAAAATACTTGTAAGATCTAGAACGAAAAACGTGGAGTGCATGCAATAGATAATAGTGAGAAATGTAGATAGTACCTGTCGTTGAGAAAACTCACACAACAACAGTTCATATCATTTGCAATGCAATAAAATTGTTAGTGACTTAGGTGAACTATTCATGCATCAATTATCTATTGCATGCACCCCACGTTTTTCGTTCTAAATTTTATAAGTATTTCCATAACTATTAAAAATTTACAATCACTAATTTTCAGGACAATCTATATGGGGTTAGGAATCTGTATGGGGTTATAAATCTGCATGGGGTAGGGATGCTATCGCGACGAGACGAGACTGGCATCAGTCTCGTTCTCGTCTCGATTTTTAAAAGGGTCTTGGTCTCGACTCCATCTGAAAATCCCGGTCTTGGTCTTGGTTTCGATTGTAGACCTCAGTCTCGTCTCGGTCTCGAATCTCGACATGTTAGTCTGTTTTGTCTCGGTCTCGTCTAAAGAGTCTCGAACGGCGATAGACTTTAAAAAGTTGTATCTTGACTAGTTTGAAATGGGTACGCACTCTTTCCGATCTCAGTAGAAGAACAAAAATATGAACACATGGCTTGTTACATTGTTAATTTGGGGTTTAGATTAAAAATAATATTCTGAAATAGGGAGAAAGCATTACGATTTTAAAGTAATATAAAGCTTTAGTTAGGATATGTAGAACACCAGTAAGTGAGATACATGAAAATTTTTCTATTATGGAAACAGATCTACGTTATACCACGAATTGCGAAATTAGTATACATAACATTTACGTTTTGCTATTTCTAAATTATACTCAAACGAACTGAATAACTGTTACGTTAAAAATGAATTTATTCGAAATTTTCTACCAGATTTATATAAATAAATGGACTTATATTGTTAAAGATTTTCTGAAACAATCCTGAGAAAAGCTAGGCAACCATAGGTACCTGGGAATTTTAAGTTATTTAGCTAATTAAAGGCATCGATCATACAGTTCTCAAGAATGTTGGGAGCAAAAGAAAAAAATAAAAGTGTAAAGATTTGAACACGAGTTCTTTAGTCAATAGTCCAGTGTCGTACTGACTGCTCTAAATTTCCAGTTAAAGGAATACAGTATAGACTCTTAGAATTATGTTGGCTAAATCCCGAAGATATGATCCCACAACTTACGACACATTTTAATCATTTATGTAATTGCCAATTAGTGTTCGGAGCTCCCATTCACTCAAAATATTTCCCATTTCTATCAAAATAAGAACTTACAAAATGGCTGCTGCAAACTGTTCATCAACATTGCATATACAGCTACGATAAGAAACAGTTTCCTCATATTGGGCATGTGCAGAACTGAAAACGAAAAATATCCACACGATCATAAGAAAAGTCTCTGAGTTTTCCTCCATTACAGTGAAACAACATGAAATACTAAAATTTCTGCGAAACTTTCCTTAGAATTCCTAGAAACGTTAATAAAATTTTTAACGGTGACAAAAATTTTACTTATTGCTAACTTTTGTACAAGGAAATAATTAAATACAAAGAAATTGAAAATAGCATTTACCGAACTCCACAGCCACACGAATCAGTTAGTTCACTATACTGCTCTTGATTGATTAAAATAATCAATTCATAGGTATGTGCTACAGCTGCACGTCCATACAGTAAAGCAGCGTTTCTCAACCGTTTTCATGCCGCGACCCCTTGTACCGTGCCTTCTGACCGGCAACCCTAAAAGTAATTTTCTTGTTTGTAATAGGCGCTTTTGTTTCACTTTGTATTAAAAAGGCTCCTGAAAACTTAAAACACTCACTCACTCACTCACTCACTCACTCACTCACTCACTCACACTCACACTCACACTCTTTCTTTCTCTCTCTCTCTCACACACATTCACTCACTCACACTCTTTCTTTCTTTCTCTCTCTCTCTCTCACACACACTCACTCACTCACTCTCGTACTGTTTATTAATTCGTATAACTGAGAAACAGACCTGTAAAAACGAAAGTTTTCAATATTTTTTTCATGAATTTCTACAGTTGCTTATAATGCCCTGAAGTTTTGACATTGTGTGAAAATAATTTTCCTAAACTAAATTTTAATCTCGCTTTTGAGGATTCAAACTCAAAAACGAATATCGCATAAGGGAAAATCCATGTTAATTCAGAAGACCACTTTTCCTTGTCTAATTTTATTAATTAGAAACAAGGAATTAAGTCAGATGCTCATTTCTGTCTATAAAATATTGTAGCATATCTCGATCTCCTTCACTTTTTAGTTTTAACTCCAGAGGGGGGGGGGGGGGGTTAAATTTTGTTTTGGTAAATTATTTTCAGTGTCAAAAGTGGATTTTGTGAGCGATTGTAAAAAATTTCATGGAGATATCTGGAAAATTTCGCTTTTACAGTTCTGTTTCTGAGTTACACGAATTAGTAAAGAGTATCTATATTAAAAACGTGGTATTTAGGACAAGGATGGGTACCTAACTTTTGACTGAAAATGACTTGATAAAGCGTATCACAAAAATTGAACCGAACATTTAGAAACTGGTTAATTCAAAACAGGCTCAGATTTCGCGCTAACCTAGTAAATTTGTGAAATCTGTCGTAACGATTTAAATACTTTTGTCATTTTTTGTGTGTAATATTTGCTTTTCATTTGAAAACATGACAGTTGATTTGCTGCATTTGATAATAAATATCCTAATTATATTATAGAGAAAAACTATTCAGCAAATACATTATCTTTAGTAATTTTGAAAGCAAGTAAAATAAAATACCTTCTGTGAAATTTATTGATTTTAGCCTACAAAACCCTACTTAAATTAATTTTTTCAACTCTTTTGCGAGCCCCTTGCACACGACCCCTACGTTGAGAAACCTTGCATTAAAGCAAAACGAAAAGAGTGAAGTGCATTCCCGGTAGGCGCTATTTTCAAATTGCGTATTGCGAATCTTATAAACTGAAATAAGCACATTGGTATTTGAAATAAACCGTCTTATTAGATTCAAATGCCATTCCAACAATCTTACAAAGCAAAGCTTAATAGGTAAAAATAATAATAATAATAATAATAATAATAAGTTTAATGTGTCTAAGGCATATTATGTACAATCTTATATCTCCTCTATGTCCGTCTGTCGAGTCAGGAACTACTAGGTCTACGAAGGTGGTTGAGTTGTTCGGGCGAAACTTCACCAACGACATATAGATAATCCAAATTTGACGCTCACTCCTCCGCCTCATCTGATTTTTATAAAAACAATACTGTTTTTATCGAATGTACAGATATTTTTACGTGATAGGTTATGCTGATTTTCCTATGCATTAACTAAGAAGTTCCTAAGGAAAACTTTATACAACATTCAGAATTCAGCAACAAGTGCTGGGAAGCCTTATATGTGTCGACAACTTTCAAATCATGAACGAAGATAGTTGAGGTGTCACGCGACTGAACTCCTACTTGTTTGTTTCCATATACGACGAAATACGTATATGCGTATATTGTGTCCATCTTTCCTAAGGTTAGTATTGCAAAAATCTTTCCACTTTTAAAAATATAAGTAAATGTTGTAAGAAAATATTTATACTACAATTTAGACAGTTTTACTTCTTGATGTATGCTTTACAGTCTTTACGGATCAGTCTAGCAGAAGCTGATGTAATGGTAGAGTGTCAGCAGAAGTAAAACATTATCAGCAGGGAGAAAGAATGAGGATGAAAAATCGCAGAATAAATGTCTGTATTTATCCGTCCCCGAATCACTTTTATCTTATTATTGAAAAACCACAGAAAATTGTTTGGCATTGATAACTTGACTACTTAAATGACTTATAGTCATATCCATAAACTACAGTATAACATGTTAAATAAAATTTATGAGAATGAAACTAATTGTCACGAGACTTCTTCTAGAATGAAACAACATCAACAAAAGCATTAGATTAATTTTATCGACATTCATGAAAATAATGCTTATAGTCTCGATCGAGACGAGAGTCTCGAGAGGTAAGTCCCGGTCTCGTCTCGCGTCTCGAGGAATAAGTCTCAGTCTTGGTCTCGTCTCGATTACTAAACCTTGGCCTCGTTCTCGGTCTTGGTCTCGAATTCGAGACGAGACCAAAACCAGTCTCAGTCTCGGTACCATGCCTAGCATGGGGCTAGGAGAAATTATTTTATACTTTTCAGTCCGTTTTAAAAACGTGGTATATTATTTTTTTTATTTAAATGATTATTCTATGATAAAATTTAATATGACACCAGTTTTGCCTTTTATAGATGAATTCGTGAAATTGGACATATCGAGATTTTGCTGTTTCTAGTGAATTATTACGACCCTTTCTTAAGAATTTCGATTTGAACTTCGTAACATTTGCCTAGACTTGCTAAAATTTAACATACTGCACGAGTTAGTGAATTAACAGAACATTTTAACCCGCTACCGGTAGTTATTCTCATTTGGCATCTTAACAACAACTCCAAACTTCGTAATATGTGTAATAATTTACCACCATGAAAAAATGTAGTGGAACCAAATTTAAACAGTTTAGTTAGGGTGTTAAGCTATTAAAAATAAGTGCCAAAACGTCAATAACTTAATTTTATCTGTTATATAATGTTTATAAGCTATGTCTTGTTTGTAATTCAGCTGACTGGCATTTGACATTGGGCATGCGTTCTAGCGAAATTTGTTTACGGCTTGCTTTTTATGTTACACTTTCTGCTTCTCGAGATTCAATTTTGAATTCGAAGTACAGGAAAAGGACTTTCTTATAGTCTTTACTTTGAATATGGTGTTGAAAACACGAATCGAATTTAAGTAACAACTCTACGTTTCGTGATATTGTATGCATATGATATGTTCAATTGTTTATAGAGTTTGTCAATTGTTTTGAAAACAGCTTTCACCAATTAATCAATATGGGGTTGAACTGCAACCTTTGGACTTTTGGATGTTACAATAATCTAAGCTAACCTGTAAAAAAAAAGACGTTGAAACTCATAATTCTAGTTCCTTTGTGTATACATTTTTGACCTATGACATTATAAATGATACATTTTGTATATTATTAGAGACCTTTACATTTTTACCCTTATATGCTTTACTAGAACTTAACCTATAACTCTCAGTAATTCGACTTACCGAAAATAAGCTAGTGGATATGACTTGGTGATCTTTCTTGTGTACGACATCATGTATTTAGATCACGCCATATCAAAATTCTACATATTTTGTATACGCCTTAATAAATGTTAATATTTCTATACGATCTGTCCAAATTTGACTGATACCACAATTCGCTATTTGAAGCTAAGCTGTGTAATATTTAGACTATACCTAACCGAAATTTATTATTTTTAAATACAATTTTATTAGGGTAAACCTACCAATTCTCGTCAGATTTTGATTGGATGTCAGCAGGAGGTCAGCACTTGACCCCACTTTGTGGAAATTTGCACGATTTTCCCCTACTTGGCTGATAGGAAGTAGTCGATTTTCCAGGGCTGTACGATACGCTGTGTGGCAGTTTTTAGTTACAATTTATAAAAGGCTACGACCCCTTTTTTCATCCCCTATTTAACATAGCAGAGATTCCATGAAAGGCTACGACACCTGTTTTCAACCCCTATTTAACATAGCAGAAATTACACCAAAAGCTACGAGCTATTGCCTATTTAACATTACATAAAAAGCTACGAACCCTTTCCAGCCCTATTTAACATAGCAGAGATTAGCCCACATAATAGACCACACAGTGCACGAAGCTCTTTTTCAACCACCCTAGCAGAGTTTCCAACACAGCACATAGGCTACGGTCACAGGAATCTAGGCTATTTAACCCCCACATAGTACACCAGTGCACGATAGCATAAAAGGCTACGAAGTTCTTTTTTCAACCCTTATTTAACATGGTACCAATTACAACAGTTTCTATACTACACAGTGCACGATAGGGTACGAAGCTCTTTTTGCAACCCTTATTTAATATAGCAGAGATTACACAGATATACAGGAATATATGCCAATTAACCCCACATAGTACACCAGGCTAAGAATCCCCATATAGTACACTAGTGCACGATAGGGTATAAAGCTCTTTTTTGCAACACTTATTTATCACAGCAGTGATTACAAAGGAATATATGATATTTAACCTAGCACAGCACCAATTACAACAGTTTTTATACCACACAGCACATGAAAGGGTACGAAGCTATTTCTCAACCCCTACTTAACATAGCACAAATTACAGAGGCTACGGCCCATCCGCTATTTAATATAGCAGAGATTACATAGCAATATATGCTGGTAGACCAGTGCACAAGGCTAGGAATCCCTATTTAACATAACAGAGCTCACACAGGATTTAACCTAATATAGTACACTAGTGCACAATACAAAAAGATCTATTAAAGGCTAAAAAGTTTTTTTTCACTACTTAAGATAGCACAAATTACAGAGGCTCAGTTTCCAACACAGGACATAAGCGCAATATATGCTAGTTAACCTAACCCAAATAACATGGAATAGGAGACTACACAACAGACCACAGCAGCGATTACATGTCATCTAGGCTAGCTACCCTAACACAATATGTGGTTACAAGGACTTTTTCGGTGTGCTAATATCAAATCTGAAGTCAGTTTCTGTACCCTACAACCAATGGTCAATAGTAGGCGATAACCACAACCAACGGTCACTACCTGGCCCAATACAAAGGTTAGTTATTTAAGTGTGTATATCTCGTAAACGACAAAACATATCGAAATTTTGTTTTCACATTTGGTAAGAGGACATCGAATAGTATATGCGAAAAAAGTGGTGACCTCGAAGTCAAAAGTCAAATATTTAACCGTGTATAGATCGTAAACGGCGAGACATAGAGATTCTGTTTTTACATTGATATGTACTGTATTTTGGTGTGCTAATATCAAATCTGAAGTCAATTTGCTAACTTCGCTCCCCGTGGACGTAGAGTAATGAAACTTAAAATGCATTTTATTTTAGTCGCGGGAATGTTAAATATGAAAACTGCTTGTTTCTACCAGTTGCTATTTACGACACATGATGGTTCGAATTTTGCTCTTTTGGCGACAGAACTATGAAAACATCAAATTAATTTTTTCACGGTATACCGAATCTGAAAACAACTTATTTCTATCTATTATTGCTTCCAAGATATGGCCGTTCGAATTTTGTCGGATTTTGACATTTTAAACGCAGAATTGAGAAACTAGCAGATTATATGTTATTTGGCTCGATGATGCAGAATGTGAAGTTTGCTTCTCTCTACCACCTACACTTTCCAAGATATAGAGGTGCGAATTTTGTTCAGTTTTGACATTTTAGCCACAGAGATGAGAAACTCAAAGACTGTGTTATTTGGGTCGGTAATGCCGAATTTGAAAACAACTTCTTTCTACCTATTATTACTTCCAAAATATAGTTTTGGAATTTTCGATTTTTAAACGAAGAATTGAGAAACTCACATCTTATATGTTATTCGTGTCGGTGATGCAGAATGCGAAATTTGCTTATCTCTACCTATTGTCGCCTCCAAGATATGGCGGTTTGAATTTGTCGAATTTTGACATTTTAGACGCAGAATTGAGACACTCGCAGATTATATGTTATTTAGGTCGGTGATGCCGAATGTGAAATTTTATTCTCTATACCACCTACCGTATTCAAAATATAGCAGTTCAAATTTGTTTTCCGCTCCCAAAACTATAAAACTCGCAAATTATGTTATTCGGGATCGGTGATGCATCCATGATATGGCAGTATTCGGGGTCGGAGATGTTTGCTTTTTCGCAACATTGCATAGCTTCCACCTTTGTCTCTAGCCAAATGCACAAAACCTTGAATGCGTCTATTATTCCGTAGCTGTCACCATGTTGCAGGAAAGCGAGGTAATTGTAATAATTATTATATCCACTGGCAGGACTCATGTAACTAATTGCACACAAGAAATAATATTTTTTGTTTTTTGACGACAAGTACACGTTCGGTATACAATTCCATAGATTATCCTCTCAGCGTTATTTTATAGATTATACAGAAAATACCTTGGTGTTGGCGGAGGTGTTAAATGTGAAATTCCACGCTAACTCCTCAGATTGTATTTTAATGACCAGTCCATATGATCCAGTGGTTATGGATGTACTATATATTTTATTTCGACAAATTGTGGTTTGCATAATTATTCGTTGAATGTACAGTAGGTAACCCTGCCCCAATGAAAATAATGTCGGGGGAATATTGAATTACATTCGGAGAACATTGCTTGCACTGGAAAGGCACTACCACGATACGGCGGTTCAAATTTTGCTTTTTAGGTCCCAGAGCTATGAAAGCCGCAAATTATGTTATTCGGGTTGGTGTTGCTTCCATGATATGACATTTCGAATTGAGAAACTCGCAGATATGTTAGGGAATGCTTGCTTCTACCTTAGTCTACACTGTAACTGAACTCGTCTGGCGTCAAGACCATTAGTGGCGGTTGAGAGGGCCCGTAGTGAATAAAACACCTTGAATGCTTATATTATTCCGTAACTATTACCAGAGCTGCAACATAAAGTAACTAGCAAGATTATCCGGGACCTGTAGTGTTTGTACAAAATATGGGTTACAGCCAACAAAAAACAAACAAAAGTTGCGTGTGAGACGTTTTCAAGCTGCATTTCAATAAGACATACAAATACTGTTTTAAGTAGAATTCACCTTTAATATCAAATGTTTGTTGCTTTGAATGGCTAAATAAAACATACGAAACATGTGCGAGACGTCTTTCGACCCATGTATTGAGAATAGTTAATGTTTTTTGCCATTAAAGTACCATTTTGGAGGGTCATATTTAGCTATAAAAGAGACATTTTTTTTTATTTTGGGACCCACCTTCCACCCCTGTCAATATGCATTCCTTGCACAAAATGGGCTGTGCACTCCCAAGGACGTGCAACACGAGCAGTTGTTCGCTCTTCCCATTTTGGGACAGGTAGTCCCTAGGGATTCTCGGATTGTCGGTGTTCCGACAGTCCGAGAAGCTCCTTTGTTCCCTCAGTTTTGACTTCGGGTGGTGCGGGACGGACTTTGGACCAGGCGTCCAGAATATTCTCCTGGTCTTTGTTCTTAATTGTGGAACTTTTCTTGGGGGGATGATGCCCTACCATGATCTTTATTTGCAATTTTATACAGAAAACATTTAACATATAGAACAACACACACACACACACATACACAGCACAACATAGACGTCGACTGAAGATGGCTTCTTCTCTTTCTGAAACGATAAGAAAAATGGGGAAAGGAAATGAAGCTGGACTCCAACGTAAGTATTACTGGTATTTTCTCACAAAGTTTTTGCTGGTCCATTCTGTTTTTCCATTCCTGGTTCCCTTCCTCCTTTACTCACACAGTCAGTCTTGTTCCTCAAGTCCCATTCACATCACACACACAACACTTAATGGCTAGTATGTTTTAAAATGCTTGAATGCTTGTGTCCCGGATTTCAGGTCACTCACATTTAGTTTTTTTTCCAGTTTCTTGTTTTAATCTTCTATTTTATTTGGCCTCCCGCCACCACTCACACTACTAATTGCCGGGTTCCAGCAGCAAGGCACCCACCAGGACACCGCTGGTTTCCAGCGGTCATACACTCACTCAGGTATACTCATATTCACTTATCTTGATTTTATTTAGCTTGATTTTGTGCACTATTGTTGGTTTAGTTATTTCTTTAAAATTTTTCTTCTTTTTTTGATGGAGTTTTATTATTGGTTTATTTTTAGTTTGCTTAGGTTATGTTTTCAGTTTCGGATTGTTCTGGTTCCCGGATTCTTTCATCCCGCCTGCTGATAGGGAAATTCACGCTCATCGAACCGTCCGCGCACACGCCTCGCTCGCGAGGTCCGCGTCACGTTTCCTTCCATGCTGTATCATTTCCCTAACCTGTTTTCTATTGGTCAGCATCTGGTCTTTGCCGCACCTGGACTCGGTCGCATCCGGATATAAATTTCCTTCTGTGATACTCTCTTATTTTTCTGGGTTATCTCCTGGAGGACAATCGCCAGTTCTGGTGTTCTCAGAACTTCTGCGATTTCCATATCCTCCAGGAGAGTTCTTTGTTCGCCTTCTTTGCATTTTAGCATTACGTGTTCCGGGGTAGCGACCGACCCACAGGCGCGACACAGGGTATCCTCGACTATATTCATATCTTTTAGTTTCTGCGTGAATGGGCCATGTCCCGTGAGGAAGTGTAGGAAACCTCCCGTAATCTCCACGTCGAGTTCCATTCTGTCAGCCACGTCCGGTATTATACTATATAATCTTCTATCTTTCGGGCATTCTTACCACAGATGCTGCCATGCATTAGTTAGTATTTCCTGCACATCTTGCTTTTTGTCCACAGGAGCATGTAGTATCCTAGTGACTTTTTCGTTATTTTTCTTTTTGATCCAATATATATCACCTAGCTTTTTGACTTGTAGGTGCAATGGCAGGGCTGCTGCACCCACCTGGAATGCCTCCACGGGTTGTTCCGTATGCTCCTATGAGTCTTATCAGAAGTTGCCTTTAAGCGCGGTTTATTGTTTGACTTTGTCCAACATCGTCCATCCGGTGGCTCCAGACACTGGCGGCGTATCCGACTAAAGATCTTGTGATGACGTCATGGTACAGCTTAACAATTTTGATAGGTATTCTTAGTTCTTTTGTCGCAATGTTTACTAGTTTATGTGCTATTTTGATTGCTTTGCTTGATATCAGTTCGGTGTGTTTTCTGAAGTTTAACCTTTCGTGAAGTGTTAGTCGTAAATATTTAAAAGTTTGTACTCTCTTAATTGTTTTATTATTAATTTTGATTGTAGGTCCCCTATTAAGATTAAGTTTTCCTTTAAATAGTACGAATTTTGTTTTCTCTGCTGAGACTGTTAATTTATTATTACTGCACCATGACGCAATTTCTCTTGTGACTGTGTTACATTTCCTTTCTATCTCCAATCTGCTGCTTCCTTTTATTACCACCGCCAGGTCGTCCGCAAACCCTACCACCCGTTCTACCTCTTGCAGTCCATTAAGCATCTCCAGACATGGCTGGAAGGTTAGGTTCCAGAAGAGCGGCCCCAGAATCGACCCCTGAGGACATCCTCTTGTCGGTATTTTGCCCACAACTCCATCGGCCATACTCACTTCTATTGGTCTATTACAAAAATAGTTTTTAATTACTTTCCAAATTTTTGTGTGGATTTTTAGGTTAATCATACGAAAGGAATGCATATAACTAAACTTATAGAGAATTTAATGTTCTACAAGTTTTGTAATAACTTCTAACGACGTGCGACGCATAGGAAGCAAGATGTTTGCAAAAAAAAACTGCTTTTCGTGACCTTTGACATATCGACTCGCCGAAGCGATATCATATGAGACTTTTCATCCCATCTTTAGAATGTCAAAACAAAGGTGTATGCAAGATTTTAGCTTCTCCAGTTTCATTCCGAGGTTTAGCCTTTATTTCGTCTTATATGACTCGGGTAAATGGCTCGTCGTTTACGATCTATGCACGGTTAAATATTTGACATTTGACCTCGAGGTCCGCATATAATTTTCGATTGCCTCATACCAAATGTGAAAACAGATTCTTAATATGTTTCGCCGTTTACGAAATATACACGGTTAAAATATTTGATCTTTGACTACGACCCAGGTAGTGACCTTTGATTGTGGTTAGGTATAGAATCTGACTTCAGATTTCTGCTTATTTGGTCTAATTCATGTGTAATCTCTAGCCTAGAGGGCATATAATCTCTACTATGTTAAATAGGAGCTGTACAAGAGCTTCATACCTTTTCATGCTATCGTGCGCTACTGTACTATGTGGTGTTAAATCCTGTGTAATTTCTAGCCTATAGAACATCTAATCTCTGCTATATCAAATAGGTGTGGGCGAAAATACCGTAGCCTCTGTACTGTGATAAATAGGGGTTGGGAAAATGTATATGGTAAATAGCATATATTCCTGTGTCAAATTTCTGTTAGGGGTTGGGTTCGTAGTCTCTGTAATTTGTGCTATATTAAGTAGGGTTGAGGAAGAGCTTCGTACCCTTTTATGGAATCTCTGCTATTGTGCACTGGTGTATTATGTGGGGTATTCTCTGCTATGTTAAATAGGGGTTTGGAAAATGTGTAGACCGTAGTCTCTGTAGTGCTTTTTTTAGAGTTGAAAAAGAGGTACTTCGTACCCTTTCATAGTTGGAATATCTGCTTTGGTAGGTTATGCGTTGCCTAGACGCCATGTAACCTCTGTGCTGTGTTAAATAGGGGTAGAGAAAATAGCTATCGTGCGTTGGCTAGGTAGTGTTTTTTTTAGGGTTTAAGAAGAGCTACGTACCCTTTTATGAAATACCTGCTATGTTAAATAGGGGTTGCAAAAAGAGCTACGTAGCATTTTATGGAATCTCTGCTATGGTGCTGTGCAGGGGGTAAAAAAGAGCTTAATCTCCTATTCCATGTTATTTGAGTTAGGTTAACTAGCCTATATTCATCTACTATGTTAAATAGGGGTTGAAAAAGTGACGTAGCCTTTTATGAAATCTCTGCTATGTTAATTAGGGGTTGAAAGGAGGGGGCGTAGCCTTTTATACATTGTAAATAAAAACTGCGACACCTCGTATTGTACAGCCCTGGAAAATAGACTCCTTGCTATCAGCCATGTATGAAAAAAATCTTGTAATTTTCCACATAATTTTAGATTAAATTATGATTAAATACTGATTACTGACAAAGTGAGATCAAGTGGGGGGTATACTTACGTATGCTTCCAAGTATTTAAATTTGCTTACTTTATGTTCTTATTCTTACTTGTTATGCACCTATTTCCGTTATTCCCTGTCTTTCGGCTTGTTATCATGTGTTTTGTTATCTTTGTTTACCTGTAGATCTATCCCATCGCACGCTTCTACTAAGACATCGGTGTTACTTTGTATTGCCTCTATATCTTCCCCTATTAAATCTAAATCATCCGCGTACACGAACAGTTCATTCAAGCCATTCAAAGTTAATCTCTTTTTGTCCTGTTTTATTTTTAAAATAGCATATTCTAAAGCAAAGCTAAACAGGAGTGGTGATAAGCCATCACCTTGTTTCAATCCGTGCGAATCTTGAAACTATCTGACATATTAATACCTAGCCGTACTCTGCTTATGGGGTCACTAAAGCACAAGTGGAACAAGTTTTTCGGAATTCCAAATTGTACCTTGATACTGTATAGCTTTTCCTTTTAATATGATCATAGCCCTTCTTAAAATCAATGAATATCTGGTGAACCGTCCCACTGTATTCCCATTTCTTCTCCAAGATTTGTCTCAAGGCGAAAATCTGGTAGAACGTGGATCTATCTTCTAAATCCACATTGCTGATCTCTAATTATTGCATCTACCTATACTCTTAGGCGAGTTAGCAGTATATTACTCAATACTTTGTAACATGTTGGGAGTAACGAGATTCCGCGGAAATTATTACAGTCCGATCTATCGTCTTTTTTATAAAACGGAACTATTGTTGAGGTTCTCTCTTCCTTTGGAAGCTCCTCTTTTCTCCATATAGCGTTTAATTATAATTTATGTAGTTCCTTGATTAGTGCCGTTCCTCCAGCTTTAATTAACTCGGCTGGAATATTGTCTGTGCCCGGTGATTTGAGTTTTTCAAATTTCTTTATCGACATTTCGACCTCGATCTCGCAAGGTTCGGGTATCCACGGTTCTGCAGTATAGATTTCAAATTCCGAGTGTATATTAAGGAGCTTTTCGAAATCACTTTTTCACACATCAATAATTTTAGGCGGAATTTCTAATCATCCCTAACCGCGGCTGGTAACCTTTTCTTAACGAGTTTACCTGTTTGTACGCATCTCGAATGTTATTTCTCTTGCCTTTTCCCTCTATCTCCTGAATCTTCTCCGTCAGATATTCTCGCTTTATGTTTCTGAACCCGCGTATGGAGTTGGGTTCCGCGTTACTGTAGTGGTTGATATTTGCTTCGCATTTATTACTGATCCATCGCTGCCTTGCTTGTTTTCGTTACTCATAAATTTTAAGGTATTCTTGTTCAAACCAAGGCTTGTTTTTCTGGTATTTCTTCTCCCCGACACGTTCTTCGTTGCGTCCTTCACTGTATCACGAATTGCCTCCCACATCTTACTTACATCAATTTCACTATTAAATTCATCTTTATTACTACTCGAGTCGGCTAAGATTTCGAGTTAGTAGTCTGCTTTTACGCTTGGATTATGTAATAGTTAAACTTCGAATTTCAGTTGTTTTGATCCTTTGCTTTCTCTGTTCGCGATGCACAGCTTCTCCCTCACTTTTGTGATCACTAACTGTATGTCGGTGTCACCTTCCGCTCCTCTGTAAGACCTAATATCCATTATATTGGTGTGCCTTCTATATACTAATCCGTGATCGATCTGGGTGAGCGTTTTGCCATCCGGAGATACCCATGTGTACTTGTGTATGTGCTTTTTACTAATAGATTAATCGAGATCGCGAAAGTTATGAATCTTTCTCCATTGTTGGTGGTGATTTCTGTAAATCACCACCAACCTACCTATGCCTATAGTAGGTCCAATTTTTTCCTGCCTTCCTACCTTAGCGTTGAAATAACCCAACACAATTTTCGTATTACATTTCGATAACTGGTCAAACAACCTTTCTAGCTCATCGTAAAATGTATATTTGTCGTTATCATTAGCCACGTCGTTCGGAGCATAGACATTTATTAAAACCGTGTTGCCCCATCGAGTACGTATCGTAACGTACGATAGTCTTTCGTTCACGAACTCTATATTCAGAACCGCCTTAAAGATAATGTTCTTAATGAGGAATCCTGTTCTGAAATCGTGAGACTGTGTTCCACCTTAGTAGAAAGTGTACTTGCCCTGCCGGATGCTATCTTGACCCTCCCACCGAACTTCCTCTATCACTAATATGTCCATCCCGTACTTCTCGGTCTCTTGTACCGCCACCTGAAGAAGTTCCACGTTCCTATTCTAAGGTCTTTCTTAATTCTGTTCTTGAAGCCTCATGAAGCAGTCCCCGCCCGGAGATCCGAATGAGGAACTAGTTTACCTCCGGAATATTTTACCGCAGGAGAATACATGAACCATCTGCTACTATTTCTTGACATGATTTAACGGTGTAAAGTTGTCAGCTCTACGACTTTTCAGTAAAGGCAGATATTCAAGATGTCGTCCTCTGCCTTGCCGATGGCATTTATCTTTAGCCTCAGAGCAGTAATAGTGATGCTGCTTCTCTTCACCATGATATTTCTGTTCGGGGCTATCTTTCCCTAGCCTTTATATATCCCTCTAATAACTGGAAGGCAGCAGTACTGGTTTTGGTACACCCCGGAATGTTTCTGGTACCTACCATATCTCGTCAGCATTCCTCTATTGCCAGGTGGGGAGGCACCTGGTGGGATACCAGTAACTCCAATAATAATAATAATAATAATAATAATAACCGCATGTAATACTAGTTTTATACGTCAACGAATAATCATTAATACATTATGACACTAGTTTACGAGGTTAATAAAGAAATTAATATTTTAGATGCTGTTCTATTTTGTAATTTCCACTTCAATTATATACACTTATACAATTTGACACTAAACAAATGCAGGCTTTTATCATAAACAACAAATATTTATTTTTCTCTATTATTGTACGGCGTGGTTAATATTTCCAGAGTTTTAAAATATACTATATTTGGGTAGGTATTTTCATCACTTTGTAGATTTATTTACTCAAATTTTCATAAAAGGTTTCACTCGTTTATTTCTGAACTATTATAAGGTAAAATAACAAGTCGTAATTGTTTTAATATTTCTCTCTTTTTACAGATTTCTATAAATTTATTCTTTATTTTACCTTTAATATAATAAACAAAATTTAAGTCCATCATTTTCGCATAATGCTCCGACATGTGTATATTTACCTTTGTTATTTTTTATAAAAGCATAAATATTATAATAACCATTTCTTTCTAAATCTATTATTTATAAATTTATTAATTTATTAATTTCCCTCATTTTTTATTATTTTTATTAATGGGTCAGAGTGTATATTAGTTCTAAATGTAAAAATGTGTTTAACAGAATAGTTTCAGTTAGATTAGGCCGAATTTAGTACATACACTCATCCAATTTCTAAACAGAGAATAAGTGAGTCTGCGTGAGGTTAGTTTCAATATGATCACTTTATTAGTAACAAGCGATACGATCTCTAAATAAAGTTTCATGCTACTTGTTACACACTTGATACATTCACTCTTAACTCTCTTGTCACTGTCGCATTTTATGTTATCACAGTTAATTTTGAATTTTCTTGATGTAAAACTATTACATAAAACACTGCAACACTTAATAACACTACTGATTAAATTTTCTTTAAGGAAAGGCCGAAAAAACTTGGGAATGTTGTAAAAAATACACAAGAGATTTCAGCAGCTGTCTTCTATTAAGCCGCCCTCTTCTCAAAAATCAAAATGAAAAGGTAAGTTCATACGTCAAATTAATGACGTCATCAGCCATGGATATTATAATGGGAAGCTTGCTTTAAACTTTCGATTCCCACATAATGATGCTTTGTATTCTTGTCGTATAGATTTTGTTTTACCCACATATTCTAACTTTCTCTTTCGAAAATTAATTTTATTTAATTCTTGTTCTCTTTTCTTAGTAGAGAATAAATGGACTTTAAAAATTGGTTCTATTTCTTTAATTGTAAATATATAAAGTATAGTAGTAATATTTATTATTTTTCCTAACACTTGTGGAATAACATTTTTTAGGAAATAGGATTAGGAAATTTGCAATTGCTCGTACTTATTCTATGACAAATAGTATCCATTTTTTGACATACTGCACATATAGGTAAGTTTGTAATTCCTAAAGTATAAAGTCTATTATTAACTGGATATATTTGATGAAGTATTTGAAATTCTGTATTAATAACAATTAGACATGTGTGTAAAGTATGCTAAATTTTGCCAGATTTCTTCCCATCGAATTAACGGAAAGTGCCGTTGGATTGCAATTAAATTGGGATTGGAAGCTTCGGATAAATAATGATAAATTTGTTTGTCTATTGGTACTTTCGCTGATAAACCATACATGATATCAATACAAATAGGTGTTAAATATGGTATTAATCTGCGCCATCCTATAATATTTAGTGGTAATTGATCGTCTATACGACGAAATATTCTTCTATTATCTGTATGGAATAAGTATCCGGAAATTCTTCAATTAATTGTAAAGTTCGATGAATAAGGAGAGCGCGATCTTGCTGTAAATTTTGCAATCGTAATCCACCTTGACTGATCGGTAAATAACACATATTTCTATGGACACGTAATTTATAAGAGAATCAGAGAAAGTGACCAATCCTAGTAGAAATTGCTGCGTTTGTTTTATTAGGCAATGGAAATAATTGATTAATATGCGTTGCTTTGCTAAGTATGTATATATTAAGAAATTGAACTCGTGCCAATAAAGTTTGAAAGCAATATTTATATACTTGAAGGCTTCAAATAACTTGTCGAAATATACTATCTGCATTTAAAGAAATATTCTTAAAAATCGTAGTGGTCCAATATATTCCCAAAAAAATCAAATTAGGACACTTCCCCGTAATGATGCCACCCTTTTTATTCGGTATGGTGGAATGGAAGTATTTTAGTTTTAGTAGAGTTGGGAAATATATTCGAAATTAAATTAAAATGACATAAGGTGTTCATTATTAAATTCAGTTCTGACGGAGACGTAGCAATCCAGAAGGCGTCGTCAATATATACGACTGCTTTTAGAGAAATATGATGTCAATTTAATCCTCCCAATATTTGAGTGACACATTTAATGAGTGGGACCATTGCTAAACTATATAAATATGTGGATATTGAAATACCTTGATGTAATCCTCTCTCCATTCCAAATTCAGTCATTAATCGATAATTAATTAATATTCAACCGATTGTGCGTACCTTATACAAGTTGGTTAACAACTGGATTACTTGCTCTGGAAAATTGAATTGACGCAAAATAAACATTAAATATTGGATATTTAAAGATGTGAAAGCATTTTCAAAATCATTAGAACAAAAGACAAAATCAGGTGTAATATGTTGCTGAAATTCCTGAATAACATCGCGCATCGTCGCAAGAAGAACATGAATGGGCCGCGTTTGTGAGATCTCTTTAGACATTCCTCCAAAAGAGTACTCATCTTTCATTAAGCACTCATGTTAATATCTTATAGTCTGTATTTAGTAAAGAAATCAAACGGTATCCCGTAGCGCTGCTTTTAATTCCCGCCTTGGGCAGCAATAAGCGGATGGATTGGGCAAATTCCAAAACTATTTGTCTATTGTGTAAGAATCGCTTATACAAAGTATCTGGTGTAGTAAAAAGTAATCCATTATTTTTGCATGACATTGAAGGCTTGACTTACCATAGTTAGAATGATCCGATTTAGATCACATATGCGCCGTTTCGTTCGATAACGTGTTGCCATTTGGAAGGTAATATCATGATGCCTCTCTCATAGAAGCCCTTGTCCCTATTGGCAAAAAATTGAGACAGTCGATGTTCACAAGCCTCTCTTGACGCGAATTTTGCACCAGCAAACGTGTTCGCCATGGACAGGAACAGATGGTAATCACTCGGTGCCAGGTCCGGACTATAAGGTGGATGCATAAGAACCTCCCAACCAAGCTCCCGGAGCTTCTGGCGAGTCACTATCGATGTGTGTGGCCTGGCGTTCTCCTGGTGGAACACAATGCCTCTCCTATTGGCCAAAGCTGGCCGCTTCTGGGCGATTGCTGTCTTCAGACGGTCCAATTGTTTACAGTATAGTTCCGAGTTAAGGGTTTGGCCGTAGGGGAGCAGCTCATAGTAGATAATTCCCTGCCAATCTCACCAAACACACAGCAAAACCTTCCTGGCCGTCAATAATGGCTTGGGCACCGTTTGCGCCGGCGCACCGCGCTTCGACCACGACCGTTTTCGCGTGACGTTGTCGTAAGTGATCCACTTTTCATCACCAGTCACCAACCGCTTCAGAAATGGGTCGCTTTTGTTGCGATTCAGCAGCGATTCGCAGATGGAAATTCGGTCCATGAGGTTTTTTTGCGTTAACTCGTGTGGCACCCATACATCAAGCTTCTTTGTGTATCCAGCCTTATGCAAATGGTTCCACACGGTTTTTTGTGCAATGTTTAGCTCTTGGGCAATCGAAACAGTGCTTACATGACGGTCGGACGCGACAATGTCCATGATTTTATCGACATGTTCGACACGTGGCCTTCCAGTGCGTGGTACATCTTTGACGTCAAAATTACCGGAACGGAATCGACGAAACCAAAATTGCGCGTGATTGGCTGTTACAGTATCAGGACCATAAACACTATTCACATTTGGAGCCGCCTGGCTTGCGTTTTCGCCTTTATCGAAGAAAAACTGTAAAATATAGCGTATTTTCTCTTTACTAGTGTCCATTTTGACGCGCGCTCACACAACACTGAGTCAACTCATCACAACTATCTGAACAGTGTTTGTAGTACGCAATCTCATCGTTTGAACGCCATCTTGTTGAACCCGATCGGACTTATACAACGCGAGATACTGATCACTGAAGCCATCTATTGGCAAAATAATGGATTACTTTTTACTACACCAGATATTAAAAAAAAGAACAATTAAACGTTGAAAAACTTTATAAAATTTAAGTTCGATTCCATCTGACCCAGGCGTGATTGGATGTTCATATGAGTTACTGCGCGGTGTATTTCTTCCGATGTTATAGGATTCCCGAGTATTGTTTTCTGTTCTGGAGTAAGGGTGGTCCATTGGATATTCCTAAAGAGGACTTCCGCTCCTAACATGGGTTGTTGCTGATAAAATGTTTTGTAATGTTTTCGTATTGCACTATACAGATGACTTCCAGTTTATTTTTTCCTAATGAATCCGTAAATAAATTAATCATCTTGAATTTAGCTCGTTTTGCTCATTTATAAGTGCTGGATTTACCGGTGGTTGCATAATACCAAGCTGTTGTAATTTGACACGCACATGAACACCCTGTATAGGCTTGTGAAGTAACAATCGTATTTTGCTTTGTAACTCTTTAACCCTTTGGAGTTACCCACCATGTTGTCTCCCACCAGGCGCCTCCCCAGATGGCGGATATGGTGGGTACCGGAATATTCCGAGGCGGACCAAAACCAGTACTGCTGCCTTGCAGTTAGTAGAGGGATCTATAAAGGGCCAGGGGAAGATAACCTCGAACAAAAATATCATGGTGAGTGGAAGCAGCATCACCATTATCACTCTGAGACTGAAAATGAATTATATCGGCAAGGCTCAGAGATGGACAGAGGACGACATCTTGAATGTCTACCTTTACTGCTAGGTCGTAGAGCTGACAGCTCTACACTGCTTAAACATGCCAAGAAATAGTAACAGATGGTTCCTGTATTCTCCTGGGGTAAAATATTCCGGAGGTAAACTAGTCACTCATCGGATCTTCGGGCGGGGACTGCTTCAGGGGGCTCCAAAAACAAGATCAAGAAAGACCTTAGAATAGGAACGTGGAACGTACGAACATCATACCAAACGGGCGGTCTTCAGGTGGTGGTACAAGAGACCGAGAAGTACGAGCTAGACATATTAGCGATACAAGAAGTTCGGTGGGAGGATCAATATGACATCCCACAGAGCAAGCACACATTCTACTACGGGGTACACAATCTCACGATTTCGGAACACGATTCCTAATTAAGAACAGTATCCTTCAGGCGGTTCAGAATATAGACTTCGTAAACGAAAGACTATCGTACGTTGCGATACGTACTCGATGGGGCAACACGGTTTTATTAAACGTCTAGGCTCCGACCGAAGTGGCTACTGATAACGACAAAGATATATTCTACGATGAGTTAGAAAGGCTGCTCGACCGAATGCCGAAGTATAATTCGAAAATTGTGTTGGGTGATTTTAATGCAAAGGTAGGGAAGAAAGAAAAATATAGATCTACTATATGCAAATACAGCCTTCACGAAAAGACCAACAACAATGGAGAAAGACTGATAACATTCGCGATTTCGAAAAACCTGCTGGTAAAGAGCACGTAATTTGAACAGAAAGACATACACAAATACACATGGGTATCTCCGGACGGCAAAACTCTCCACCAGATCGATCACGTATAAGTAGATAGACAAAGAAACACCAACATAATGGATGTTAGATCGTACAGAGGAGCGGAAGGTGACACCGAGCATCAATTAATGATCACAAAAATCATGCATCGCGAACAGAGAAAGCAAGAGGTCAAAACAACTGAAATTCGAAATTAAACGATTTAATAATCCGAGCATAAAAGCAGATTACCAACTCGAACTCTCAAATAGGTTCGAAATCCTAGCCCACTCGAGTAATAATACTGATGATATTAATAATGAAATTGATGTAAGTAAGATGTGGAAGGCAATTCGTGAAACAATTAAGAGCGCAGCGAAAAAACGTGTAGGTGAGAAGAAACAACGGAAACAGAAACCTTGGTTTGATGAAGAATGCCTTAAGCTTCATAAAATACGAAAACAAGGCAGGCAACGATGACTACGTAATAAAAGCAAAGCAAATACCAACCACTACAGTAACGCGAAAATCAACGCCACACTCGAGCTCACAAACAAAAAGCGAGAAAATCTGACGCAGAAGATTCAGGAGATTGAGGAAAACGGGAAGACAAATAACATACGAGATCTATACAAAGTGGTAAAGTCGTTAAGAAAAGGTTACCAGCCGAGGTTAGGAATGATTAGAAATGAACGTGGAGCTCTTCAGGCGGATCCGACTACAATTCTCGATGTGTGGAAAAGTTATTTCGACAAAGTTCTTAATGCACGACAAACTTCTGAGACAACAGGTAGCAAACAGAGGAATCTGAAATCCATACCACAGAACCGTGGATTCCCGAAGCTGGCGAGATCGAGATCGAAATGTCGGTAAAAAAATAGAAAAATTTTAAATCACCAGGAATAGACAATATTCCAGCCGAATTAATTAAAGCAAGAGGAACGGCACTAATAAAGGAACTACATAAATTGATTAGTGCAATATGAAGAAAGGAGGAACTCCCAAAGGAATGGAAAACCTCAATAATAGTTCCGATTTATAAAAAAGTCGATAAATCGGACTGTAATAATTATCGCGGAATGCCATTACTTCCAACCTGATACAAGGTATTAAGTAATATTCTGTTAACACGACTAAGTGTATACGTAGTAATTGGAGATCACCAATGTAGATTTAGAAGAAATAGATCCATGTTGAACCAGATTTTCGCCTTGAGACAAATTTTGGAGAAGGAATGGGAATATAATGGGACGGGTCATCATTGAATTTAAGAAAACATATGATTCTATAAAAAGGGAAAAGTTATACAGTATCCTGATATGATTCGGAATTCCAAAAAAACTTGTCCAATTAGTGTAGATGTGTCTTAGCGACCCCATAAGCAGAGTACGGATGTCAGATAATTTCAAGATTCGCTACGGATTGAAACAAGGCGATGCCTTGTTACCACTACAGTTTAACTTTGCGTTAGAATATGCTATTTTAAAAATTGAAGAGGGCAAAAAAGGATTATCATTGATTTGTTTGAATCAACTCTGTATACGCGGATGATGTAGATTTAATAGGGGACGATTTAGATGCAATACAAAGCAACACCGATGCCTTAGTAGAAGCGTGCGGTGAGATAGGTCTACAGGTAAACATAGATAAAACAAAATACATGGTAACAAGCCGAAACACAGGGAATGAAGGAGATAAAAACGTAAGAATTAGGGATGAGGTCATAGAGAAAGTAAAAAAAAACTAGGGAGCTTACGTAACAAGCAAAAATGAGGTTACTGAAGAAATAAATAGTCGCTTAGTATCGGGTAACGCATGTTTCTATTCAGTCCAAAAGCTTCTAACATCACGATTAATATCAATAGTTATATCAATTTGAAACTGAATAATTAATATCAAGTTGAAACTGAAAATATACAGAACGGTTATTCTGCCGGTAATACCTTACGGTTGCCAAAGTTGGAGTACGACCCTAGCAAATGAACATAAATTACGTGTGTTTGAAAATAAGGTTTTGAGAAAGATATACGGGACGAGATGACTGGAGAGTGGAGGAGACTACATAATGAACTCCACGGACTGTACGATTTACCAGATGTAAAAGTAATGAAATCGCGACGACTAAGGTGGGCAGGCCATGTAGCTCGGATAGGGGAAAACGAGGGTTATATTCTCTCCTTGTTGGAAAGCCGGATGGAAGGAGACCATTGGGAAGACCGAGACGTCGTTGGTAGGACAATATTAGAAGAGATCTTCGAGAATCCAGGATAGAATCCATGGCGAACGTTTGTTACTGCGGCAATGAACTTGCGAGTTCCATAAGCCATGGAGTTAGTTTACTGTTTAACTTTAGAGATCCATTGTATGTTAGTCTGCGTAAGTTCATTGCAATATTGTAACGATGAATAAGCACTTTGTAGTTTTTGTTTTTGTTTGTGAACATGTTTTGAAAAAGAAATCATAACAAATTTAACAGGTTTTTTAAAACTGCACCAACACAATTGTAAATTAACTTTTCTATACTTTTTTTCTTATGAGACTTCCATAATTCTTGAATTATTTATTGTTAGTTATTTAAATCACATACACTAGAATTAAATTTCCACACAAAACTTGGTGAAAAATGAGTCACAATATTTGTTTGCACTTTACACCAGATAAGATGATCTGAGAATGACAGATGCCGTCTCTCAATCATTTTAAGTCTATTTTTAAATTTTTGCGTTAAGTAAGTCACGTTCGAACATGACGAACCTGTGGAGTAAAAGAAAGTTCCACCTGATTGTTGGGAAACAAACTTTCCCATCCATCTATTAAACTAAAATCACGATAAATTTGTTGTAGAGTTAAACTAATATTTTCACCTGCCGAACTGTCTTTTAATTGGCGTGTTGTGTTAAAGTCTCCAAGGAGAATCGTAGGATATAAGTGGTATTTCTGTAGTTCAAGAGCTATAAGATTCTCAATATATTGATCTCTTCTGAACTTATTGTGCATGACACTGTGTAAATACAGCGCAATAATAGCGATTTGATTTTGTAGCACTAATGACGTAAGTCTGCCCGATTCATGCATATAAACACTATGATATGTAATATCTTGACCCAAAAATATGGAAAGACCAATATGACTTTGCAGATGGTAATTATGTATTTGTTCGTAGTTAGGAATTTTCCACATTTGTACAGTTTCTCGTACGCATAATACGTGTTACCATTTTTTTCATACAAACTGACATAAATGCATTATTTTAGTCTCATTTGAGGCATGGCAAATATTTAAAGAACCGATTGCCAACGTAGTTGGCATTTTATTGATTGTCTGAAGTATAGCACACGATAAAATATAAATCCATAATAGAGTAATAATTACGGCCATTGTAATATGGACCACATTGAAAAAACAAAAAGAATACGTACCTGTTTGTAATGGTACTAATATTAATCACTATGACTAGGTGTCAGGATTCTTTCATTAACTTCACCTGCAGTTTGAGAAGGAGTTTTTTGTCCGTGACCTGTATCCGTTAATTTTGCCCATTTTTGAGCCTTCCTTTTTTGTAATTTCTTTTTTTAATAGCGTGAGAAAAAAGGGGCACTGAAATATGCCGTACATCACTACTTACACTTGCTGAACCAGAAGTATGTTTAACTAGCTCTGATGTGCACTCAAATTCAATTTTTTTTTGCACGTACTGGTGAAAACTCAATTTTATGTGAACTATTATTTGTTGTAAACGGAACACTCGTTTCACTAACACTTGTTCTTGCTCTACCGTTGTTATACGCTGGTCACCACTATCTATAACACGTATCAACTTTCCCCTCTCTATTTCGTCATGCTGATTTATAGAAACAGAATACGTATCAGCTGCTTCATCGGATAAAGAAGGCTGTGTTTCGTGTTTGGCATCAACTCCCTCGCTTACATGTGAGAGGCTAGTGTTGGCAATAGAAGTCAGCTGTGTAGGTTGAAGGGGTATTTGGTCAGGGTTGCCAAGAGAAACTAAATTATCCGTGTTTTCACTTTTACAGTAGAAAGAAGATGGGGAAAAGTATCAGAGTTGTCTAATGAAACTGCTGGTTGTCCGATGTCATTTCTTGTAGCACTATTCTGTTGAGTTAACGATTCGTTTTGTGTCTTGTTACTGATTAACACAGATTGTCCTTGTGTACGTAGTTGGATTTTGAAGTCTTTAATAGTCAAATAGTTTGGCAGATCTCGATTCAATTTAGAAAAGAAAACCAAACACTTACCCGAATAAACCGCGTATGCGTGAACTCCATTGTTTCGATAGTCAATGCGCTTTACACTAATAACTGTACCGTACTTACTAAATTACTGTCGAGTTTCGTCATGACTAATATCAAGGGGAACAAATTCCTTATTGCCGCCACTATGTTTTCTGGTACCACTTAACTAACTGTTAGTATGATCTGTTTCATAATAAAGTCCCTTACACTTCTGTAACATTCGTTACACGACGTTATTATTTTGTAGTTTCAAAAATTATTTTCGAAGGTAAAAATCTGGTTCGAGTGATAGGATTTCATGAGGTAATAAGTCGAGGTCTCGTTGCGTGGAGTCATATAACGTTGGTAAATGTAGACGTCCTCGTCAACCATGAAGGTCAATTTGGATATTGTTAATAAGTTACGCAATATTTGATAAATATGAAGCCATCATATAACATCCGTTTACAGTATTTTACGTAGATTATTCACTAGATAATTAGAAGAGGCCAAACTAGCCTCACATTCGTAGGCCACTCAAACACTCTACCGGAGCACACAAAATCAACGGCTGGCCTCGAGCTCGCAGAGCGAACTTCTAATTAACCACATAGTTACACAGCCCATAACGAATACGTTGTTAAATCCGCTATTAAACTCGATACTGTCAACGAGTTAGCCCTGGTTTCATTTGAAGTTTGAATTTTATTTACGGCCCTAGTCCTAGTTCTGGTACGGTCGTACCAGTTCTCCGCGCGCAAATAACATCTCGTAGCATTGTTACGTAACACACGTGCAGTGTAAATACAACTTCGAAATCCCCAGCTGCAAGCTCCGACCGTTGGTAAATGGTTAAGCCGTGGGTTTGTTGAGTGAAAGTACCCGGGTTGAAATCTCGGTGCGTGCAAGTGATTTTTTGCTTTTTTAAATACATTACCTTTTCATATTTGTTATTAATAAATGCTTTCTTGCTTCTTCCATAGATTGCCTTAGATTAGTAGCCATGGGTTAAGCTAGGTTAGATAACGTCAGTTTCCCTTATATTTTTACACTTTTGTTTCTTTCTTTCAAAATATATTTCTATCTGTTTGTACGAACCTGACCTTACCTTGCCTCCGTTAACCCATGGTCACTAAAACTGCAAGAAAACAATTAATAAAAAAGGTGACCACATCGTGACACATTTTGACAAAATTGGACACTGGAGCACAGGGATATTCCTTGGAAGGAATTCACGAAAGCTGTGGTAAGTGAAAAATTCAACGAAAATTCTACGATCCCCTATGTTTGTAGAGTATACTCGTATTCACAGAAATCAGATACGCCAAACTTGGCGACCCAGAGTGCGAATTAACAGGGGAATGAGGGGAAAATCCCCTCTGGGAGTCTGCATGTGGTCACACGTATATTGCATAATAACCGATTTATAACGTTACTTACTTATCAACAACATATCATCCCCTTGTAAAATACCTTCATTTGCACACTGTGGCAACCTTAAAGAGTTTTCCAGGTTTGGTCCTCAACAAACACCTGGATGATACCACCAACTTAGGTCCTGGCTGCATCCTTCCAGTGCCAAGCGGCTGTGACTTAGTGGTACGCCTCGCGCATGAATGTTTGTGTGTGTGATTTTAATTTAATTCTAACATAAGACTATCAGTCTATACAGGTTAAAAAGGTATATCAAATTGAACAAGTTAAATCTGCTAAGGATGAACAAATTTTCAAAATCGTTGTAGAGCGTTGACTTAGCATTCGAAAAGTCCTGGGATGATTCCAGCGGCTGACCATTCTTACTGAGTTGCCCCTAGATACCATACCAGACACACGCTGTGATGGTGCCTATAAAATGGGTCTTGGTCAATGGCCATCCAGCTTGAAACACTCTCTGTCAATCCTATCCCGGCTTGATCCTCAGATGCCTAAATGCCTTAAAATAATTTTTAAAAAATCCTTCCATGATCCTTTTTCCCCACTCTCTCCCGGCCGAGTCTTATGCTTAAACGGCATAAATCAATTCACACATGGACACAAATCATATACTGTAGATGTGAATATAATATACTGGATGTCAGGAATAGTAAGGAACCCCCACTCATTTTTCATTGTCAATTCTCGGGGGTGGAGCGTATGCGTAGCATTCGGGAGGTAGTGGGTTCGATCGCAGCGTCGGACCATCCTGATTGAGGTTGTTCCAAGGTTTTTCTCAGTCACACCAGCCAAATGCACCTTCAACATTGACCCTGACCGATACCTGCCCGAATCCTTTCCATAGACGTAGTACGAACAAGGGGTGGATAGGAATCAGTGAATGTTGTTACTTAATAATTCACTTTGTGTAGACGGTATGGGATTGGCTGGCCTGAGGCCAATCAGGAATCAGATAGCTGGCTCGTTAGAAGCGTCTGATGAAGCCATGTAGTTAGATAGTTGATGAAACTGATTCACGTTTTTATTTCTTTAATTAAAAATATTGATTTGTTTAGCTGTTATTTTTACATTATCTTACGTATTTAAAAGCAAAGCTTTGACATGGAAAATATATAAATCTTTGTTATGAGATCGAAACCGCGCACAACATCGATAGTTCCCTTGAATACTGTGTTTCCATCATTAAAATAAACAAGTCTTGTTAGTCTGGTGGTTATCGTACTCGCCTTTCATGCTTGGGGTCCCGAGTTCTCTGATAAACTCTGATAAATCCAATTTTGTTTTTAACAAAGAAAATTAGGTTTAGGAGTTGAAACCCCGGCAAACACTATTTTCTATTTTTTAATTTCTATTTCAAAATATTTATTAAATAATACATTTTTCAAATAACATTTCAGCATCCACTTGTGAGCTCCTGCTACCAACATCTAAAAATTGGATTTAATCTATATATCCTGTAATTAACATTACGCACTTTCAATTGACAATAAACTTAGATTTTATTTTTGGCCTTTAGGCATCTAAGGCTCAGGCCAGGATAGCGAAGGGGAAAGGATTCGGGAAGGTGTCGGTCAGGGCCAAAGCTGAAGGTGAAATTCCGCCATTTACCTGGTTGTCACTGAGGAAACACTCTGGAACAACCTGAGTTACGATGGCCCGATGCTGAGATCGACCCCACGACCTCCCGAATGCTACACATACGCTCTACCCCTGAGAATTGACAATGAATAATGAGCGGGGACTAGCTTACTATTCCTGACAACCAGTATATTATATTCGTGTATTCACATCTACAGTATGATTTGTGTGCATGTCTTAATTGATTTATTTCGTTTAAGTATAAGACTCTGCCGGGATAGGGTAGGGTAAAAGGATCCTGGATAGATTATTTTAAAATTTATTTTAAGGCCTTTAGGCATCTGAGGATCAAGGCGCGATATGATTGGGAAAGTGTGTTGGAAGGTCAGGGTCTATTTTATAGGCACCATCACAGCGTTTGCCTGGTATGGTTCCTTGAGACACCTCAGTTAGAATGGCCGGCCGCTGGAATCGATCCCAGGAATTTCTGAATGCTAAGCCAAGGCTCTACAATTTTTTTGAAGCTGTTCTTCCTAAGCGGATTTTATTCGTTCAATTTCATATACCGTTTTAGCCTGTATAGACTGATAGTCTTAGAATTAAATTAAAATCACACACACAAACATTCATGCGCGAGGCGTACCACTAAACCACAGCCGCTCGGCACTGGATGGATGCAGCCAGGACCTAAGTTGATGGTATCATCCAGGTGTTTGTTGAGGACCAAACCTGGAAAACTCTTTAAGGTTGCCACAGTGTGCAAATGAAGGTATTTTACAAGGGGATGATATGTTGTTGATAAGTAAGTAACGTTATAAATCGGTTATTATGCAATATACGTGTGACCACATGCAGACTCCCAGAGGGGATTCTCATCTCATTCCCCTGTTAATTCGCACTCTGGGTCGCCAAGTTTGGCGTATCTGATTTCTGGGAATTCTAGTATACTTTACAAATATATGGGATCGTAGAATTTGCGTATCAATTCCAAGGATTATTCCTGAGCTACAGCGCCCAATTTTGTCGAAATGTGTCACGATGTGTTCACATTTATTATTGTTTTCTTGAATTTTGTGTGGCCATGGGTTTGCGGAGGTTATGTAAAATCAGATTCGCATAAACAGATATATGGATTAATATATTTTGAAAGAAAGAATCTATAAACATGCATAACCGAACCGGACCTTACCTAACCAATCCTAACCCATGATCATTGACCCAATATTATCTACGAAAGAAGCGAAAGCAATTATTAATAACAAATACGAGAAAAAATGTATTTTGAAAGAAAAAACAAAAAAAGTTAGTTGTAACCGTCGAGATTTGAACCCAGGTACGTTCACTCAATAATCCCACGGCTTAACCATTTACCCACGGTCAGAGTTTGCAACTGGGGATTTCGAAGTTGTATTTATACTGCACGTGTGTTACGTAACAATGCTACGATATGTCATTCGCGAGTTGATTATAGGTGCGACCGGCTTCTTAAAAAACTAGGGCTTGTTTAGTAGATTTACGAAATAACTCTTTCAATCCTGGATTAATCCGAGATACACGTTGGTGCAACAGTAAGTTCTCACGATTGTAGATTAATTAATGTTTGATCTTGATCTATAGATCAAATGTTTTTTATGGAACCAGAACTATGGATCTGTGCGTAGATGCCTAAAGACTGTAAATAAATTCAAACTTCAAATGGAAGCAGGTCTAACTCGCTCACAGTATTGAGTTTAATGGCTAATTTAACAACGTATTCGTTATGGTGTGCGTAGCTAAGTGGTCAGCGTGTGAGATTCTCATTCTGAAGGTTCTTGGTTCGATTCCTCGCCTGGATGTCAAACTATTTACTTCAAGGTATTAAGCGCAGTAAATCATGTTCGCGATTGCTACTGAAATAGATTGTTTCCATAAAGAGATGAAAACAAAGGACAGGGAGAGGGAGCAGAGGGTAAGTCGCAGACTCTGTAACCTTATGCGTTAGTATTTCATTTCTTTCCATGTTTTCCGCTATCTTTCAGTCTTTCCTTCGTTTTCCGATTTTTTCGCTCTTTCCCCGTTTTCTTCCATGCTTTCTTTTTCTCTCTACCTCTCTGTCTGTGTGTGTGTGTTTGAACAACACAAGTTTTGTTGTATTGCATAATAATAATTCTTGAATGATGATACCCATATTATTATTATTTTCCTTTTCTTTGCATTAATTCCTAACTCTTAGAACTTAATGTGAATGGCATTTCTGCCTACCTATCTCGTGGTTCTCTAAATGATGCTGAATGAATCAATTCTTTCTTCCTTCAAATGGAGGAATATCCTGGCATTCCATGTTTTGGAGCATATTTGTACTGTCATCTTGGTTGCCTAACTATTAGCGTACAGTGCAACAATTCTTATGGAGGAAAAAGCTACTATTTCTTATAACTTCAACCTCAACTTATTATTGTATGTGACTGTACATGAACAGGAACCAAGAATGTTTTGCTTGAAATAATTCCAGCAAAAATCTTATCTCGACTCGATTATCAATGTAGAGAGTTTACAATTCTAGGGATTCTTTCAAGTGCAGTATTTGTTCCTGGTACAGCCATTGCGAAACGTATCAGCAAAGATCTTCAACAAAAATGGCAGCACTATCTCCGTATATGTCTAATACATTTTCACTGTTACACGAAATTTCATTGCCGCTCCTACAATTTATGCCTAGAGAGTTCAAGCTTTCAGGGAAGAAAATTCATAGCCAATTCAAGAGCATTATCGATGCCGATTTTTAATTTTCTTTTCTGTTCATTGTTGAAAGAGCTTCACTGTCATAGGTTTTGATATTCATGACAACAATGATGCGATTTCAACAATGAAGGAAAACGGAAATAAAAAAATCGGTATTGATCATACACTTGAATTGGTTATGAACTTTCTTCCTTGAACGTTTGAACTCTCTAGGCTTGAATTTATAGAAGCAGCAAGGAAAATTTCGTGCAGTGATAAGAAAGAATACATTAGACATATACGGAGATACTGCTGCCATCTTCTGGTGGAGATCGTTGCTTGTGTTTTTGACAACATAAAGGAGAGTGATATTGTGACTGTCGTCCGCTTAGCTACTGTCGAGCAATTTTTGGAGTCATCAGAGCAAAAACAACATTTACAAACTTAAGTGATATAAAGAAAATCGTCGATTTACATTTAGTAGGACAAAAAGGGACATTTGATGTTCCATTAATGATTTTCCGGGATAACGGGACACAAGATAAAAAGGACTAGTTACGTTAAAACGGGACCTATGGTCACTCTAAAAACAACGATTCACCAACTCTTAGCGAAACCCATCCTTAGTTGTTTTCATTCGTTTTCGTTTCGTTTCTTGTTTGGCATCTGCTTTAAGATAAACCTCGCAGATTTTATTTCAGAAGGAAAGACGACAAAAGCTCTATTCATATACAAGATTTCTGTACACCCCTACTGTTTGATTACATAAATAGTAAATCCTACACTTGCGATGGAAAAGTGACCGTCAATAAAAACCAACACTGACCTCGATACATCCCGTATACATAATACAATGTTAGTGTGTGCAAATCACGATATCTCTAACCTCAATTCTCATCGCTTACGTAACGTTAGCATCGTACCACAACAAAAAAGATTCGAGAAGATGATTATAGTTGATTTTTTTTATAAGTTTATACATTTTTAATTCTTTTGTGATCTCAACTCATACGCTAGTTCAAAATCAAAATTTCTCAAGTGTTTATAGTAACAACTAGCTAAACAGTGTTAGATTTGAAATTGAAGGAGAGATGGTTAGGATTTACTGTCCTCTGCGAAAGTTTTCCCCAGTTTTCCCTTCTATAAAATCGCACCAAACTGGGATGAAAATAATAAAGTGATTATATCGAGATGAGGCTGCGTATAATCTAAGTCTCCAAGGGTATATCTCGGTGCCTCGAAACAAATATTGAAAAATTAGCATATTTTCTTCCTCTCTCTGTTCTTTTAACTACATAATTACTGTTGTTTCAAGTTCTCCTGTTGAAAGCAAAATGATACAGACTCCGTGGTATTATTTTCGATTTCCAATTAGCAGTTGGGAGGTGGTACGGGTTTAAGTCCTACTGACGGCAGCCATTCTGACATTCTCTTAGGTTTTCCTCAGTATCACTAGGCTAATGTCAGAATGATAACTTTCATCGTAGGCTCTCGCTACTACTTTCCCCATTTTCATACCTGAAGTGCGCTCCTCAAAAAGATTATCTATGGCTGCACTTGCGGTCATAATTGTAAACTAAAAGACTTTCGTAAACTTTTATTTTTATATGGGCCAGTCTAGTAACTTTGGACCTCGTCCCTTCAGGATTCGCCTTTAGCTGTTAAAATCCACACCCATGTCCCTGCCGGGACTCGAACCCGGGATCTTCGAGCCGATTGCCTACCGCCGCAGACCGCTCGGCCACCTGGCCGGCAATTGTGAACTAAAATTAAGCTTCCTGTGGACTTTAAATATTTCAACTAGACATCTTATTTCCCATTCTTGTATAGGGCTATTCGCAAATGGGTTGAAGCAACTATTTAATTTATTTAGGGCGAAAGGTTTTTCCCAAGATTTTCAGTCTGCGGGTGTAATTTTTCGCTGGTGGGGGGGCGGGGGGCACAGGCGAAAAGTTCTCATCTGAAAAGTTTAGAAAAGAGTGTCTTAGAAGAAATGTACTAAAATAAACGTGGTTTCGGAGGAGCTAGATGCCAGGGACGTACTTAGTATTAGGGCGACCCCTAAAGAATTTTTAGTTTTATGTAGAATCAGTATCATCCTAGGCTAATGTTGCATATTTAATATACATGTCATACCAATCCCATCTCGAATCTTTGAGACCGTCCTAAAATCAACTTCTAGATACGTGCCTGCTACATACGTACAGAAACAGAAACGGGCAGATAAGCAGGGCCCCCGAAAGTCCCGCCCTGCTGAGTGACCTCTCTCCAACTTCTACCGAGATCTCCGCATGCAGTTAGTATAGGAATACTAAAAAGCAAGGATCTGAGGTATTCTAGAGGTTTCTATCCGAAAACATTTGCCACTACATCGGGAATACAGAAAGAAGGCGAAAATAAAATAGGAAAGAACAAAGAGAGAACTTTTGAAGAGGAAAAAAACCGGTTACGCTGGGAAAAAACCCGCTACATCTAAAATACTACAGGTATAAATTGACCAGGTTGATTGGTTGTATAAATGGTAGGTATGAGTTTATTAGTTGGATAACACTAACTACTATCTAGAAGAGTAAGATAAGAGCAATAAGGGGGAACGAGCAACAGAAACTGAAAAATGTTACCGCAGCTTCCACAGGTACTGGGTATGTCGCTTCGCTGTCGCCGAGGCATCCCACATAAAAAGTCCTGTTAGTATGCATGCCACCCCGTGCTGTTGCTACCGCGGTGACCACTGAACCGCTTCCGCATATTCACCCATTCAATTTGGAGTGGCTGCTTCAGGCATCAGGTACATCGCGCTGTGCTAGGCTTCTCTTCAACGGCCAGCCACGGGCGCCAACAGCTGCAGCTCCGATGAAGTTCCACAAGTTTCTCTCCGAGGTCCCATCAGCTGTGCTGTAAGTGCACGAGTACACACGAAGCTCCACTCCGCCCACGGTTTCATCAGCCTTCTGCAACCTGCCCCATTCAACCTGGCACGAGTACTCGGGCTAGTAGGTACATCGTTTCGCTGTCGACGGGGTCCCAAACCCTGTGCAGTTGCTACCACGGAATCCTTTCCCCACTTTATCCTCCACTGCTGTCTGCCGTCGTCAAAGGTCCCATTCGCTTACCCCGAGACGTCCGAAATGAACAAGACACTGTCGTACATGGAATAATATCTCGACAAATAATGATATAAGCCGTGTCCATTTACCAAATCATAATCAAAGTTGTATCCAAGGCAATACATCTACCTGAGTATACATGATGATTGAAGGAGTGTTGTAAAATATTGTGTTTTTTTTTATGTGTGTGTGAAGTATTTTCAATAAATAACCGGTTTTCGTGTATTTTTTTCAACATGTTGTTTTATTCAGACAACGAACATGTATTGCTTTACGCTGCAGATAACCAATGTAATCAGCAGGATTGGAGTTAAAATTCTCAGACATTTATCTCAATTTACTATTGCTTCCTACAGCCTTACGAGCCAAATAATGGGCTTTTGTGTATTCACTGCCACACTGCTATGCTTTCTATACATGGAGGAATTAAAATAGAAGGAGACGCCCAAACGTACCCCTACTTCGAAAATAAATTGAAGCCGAAAATGACCACCGCCCCCGTTGTTTGTATCACTGTCCGCCATATTACGTATGGAATAAAATTGAAGTATAGCATTCACAGACATGCAAATAATCAGATCATTTTTTGTGCTTTTCTGTGATTTTTAAAATGCTAGTGAGTTGTGTCGCTTTTGGATGCATAAACGGATACAATAAGAAGGGTCCCAATGTCACATTTCACAGGTGAGTGTTACAGAAAACTTCTGTCGAAATATAAAATGTTGATATACATTGATGGCATGGAGCCAATTAAAAGTGTTTTTCTATGCTTTTTATTATACCGTCAATATGTTAATTTGAGAATTTAAAGAGAAGGATTACTGTTCTAATTTTTCCCATAGATTACAAGAAAATTGACTAAAGGAAATGTCAGTAGTATCCATTATATTTCATGCACTTTGGGGAATTGCTTTTCGTTATACAGCTTTCGATGTTCACTGGAAGTTTTGGTTACTCTTTATGTTGAGCTATACAATATTTTGTAAGCACTGGCAAATTATCTGTGTATGTTTGTATTCTTTAACCATAATACCAAACCTTCACGTGTAAATTAAATGTGATTACAATTCAATAATGTGATTTATAGGGTGACCGTGTCAATGTTTGACCAAATAAGGAAAATTTCAACTCTAAGCAAGAACTGACGTTTATATAATATAAACAATATACGAAACAAACCCTAGGACCATGCAGAATAAGTCAAAGGAAAAGCAGCTCGCATCTATTTTATTTAACACAACAACAGAAGAATATATTGCTGAAGGTGTAGTTGCACCAGTAGTTGACCAGTTGTAGTAGCCAGTTGTGAACTACGGTTGTTGCAGTGAAATCATTGATTCTGTTTACTGTACATTGTTCCTTGAACAACGAAGAAATGCAATAATTAATTATGTCACTGTACCTTCTACTCGATAGGCACGGATAAGTAGAATATGACCCGTAGTTAGTCAAGTTTCTCATTTAAATATAATTACCACATTCCATGCTAATGGATTTTAGAGATAAGAGGTACTCTATTCCAATAGTAGCCTTTTACGGTAGGTATGTGCACTTAACACCACTTAGCTTTTAGATAATGGTGAGATAAGAGTTACTACCATTCTAAAACCACTTAACGGAGAGTGCTTTTAAAAGAATGTATGGATAAGAGCTTTCATTAGACTAATAATATAGGTATGTTCACTTAACACCACTTAGCTCGTTAGATTATGGTAAGATATCATTTAAAACCATTAAATTGAGAGTGCTCTTAAAAGCATGTACGTATAAGAACTTCCATTAGTTTAATGAGATAGGTATGTGCACTTAATACCACTTAACTCGTTAGATAATGGTAAGATAATAGTTATGACTACTTTAAACCACTCAACTGAGATAATAAGTAGTACATTCTTAAAAGCATTAGATGGATAGAGTCCTTTTAGGCTTATCTTATAACAGCACCTTTCAGTGCATCATGATGGGAGGCGGATGTACTGGAGTAATGTTCATATACGCTTTCAATGTAGGTTACAGCACTTAACACCACTTAGCTCGTTAGATAATGGTGAGATAAAAGTTACTACCACTCTAAAACCTTTTAACTGAGATGATAACTAGCACACTTTGAAAACCATTAGATAGAGTGCTTGTAGTCTTTTCTTATGATTGCAATTGCTTTTAGTACGACCTGGTGAAAGGCGGATGCCGTTCATTTGCGCATGTGCATGAGTATGAATAAAGTGTGTCAGTGTTTAGGTATGAATATCAGTTGCTATGGCTACTTCAAGCATGGACCTAGCTATTCCTACCGTTGATAGTCCTAGCGTATCGTTACCATCGTGCAAGTGTTCTTCCCGCTGGGTGACGGAAGGCTGTATAATAGCGAGTATACAATCATCAGAGTTTTCAAACTACTTGTTGTGTTTAGGCTGCTATACGAATCAACCAAGCCAGCGTGATCATATTTGTGCTGGTCATCGCAATGGATATATTTTCCGGACGCCACTCCTGAAGAATTAGCGACACTGTTTGGTACACGTACCAAGTCCATTTTGAGTGACTCGAAGACGGTGGACGAATTGTTTATGTTACAATATCATGAGTCAGCTCCTGCAGCATTAAGGGAAAAGTTTGATTGGGGGATTCAACGCATGTTAAAATTGAACCGTGGAGTTTTGGTGGACTTGTTGCTGGAGAAGGATATGGAGGCCCCCTTCAAGACCAAGTGATCACTTACTAGTGCATTTACATATTGTAGTAATAATTACAGTTTGTTTAGTATGGCTCAGTGTACGAGTTGTGAAGGTGACTTTATTGTGGATCAATGTGTCTTGTCCACCATAAGTTTGTACTTGGAAACGAACCCCATTGAATGTACCATTGTAATTTACGTAAGCCCACAATTGCCTGTACGTGTGGAATACGGGTACAGTAATTGCTCAGCATGTATCCAGTCACATGAACGATCCTGAACAGTTTAGTGAATATTACTCCATTTTCACTACTCAAGGTCATACACATATTATGAAGAGACCTTTTCTAAACGTAGTGCATCAGTTCATTAAGGATCCCGAGTGCATTGCGCAATTGATTCCTTTAGTGCTTCAGCAGCAGCAGTAACAGTTGATTTCACCGGTTGTACTTGTTTTATGTGCAAGGCAGTTTATAATTGATTTTCAAGGTTTTAAGATTTCTGCTAACGAGTATATTATTCGTGAATTCTGTTTGGTTGCGTGTGATGCAACATTAATATTCCATTCTCTGGGAAAGTTACCCTGTGAACGTTCAGACTAAGCTGTAGGGTACCAACGACAAGCGGATTGGCTAACAAATAATTTGCACGGGTTAGAATGGACTACAGCCAATGGGTTTAGTGTATTACACGTTCGTCATATTGTTGCTCAATGTTGCGAGAGTGGTTCTACGTTTTATTGCAAAGGAAGTGAAAAGAAGATTATTTTAAGTAAGATTTTTCAGTTGTCCAATGTATTAAACCTTGAAGATCAAGCATGCCCCGCCTTGCGTACATTATAGTTTAAAGTTGATATTGCGAATTGTACGTATCATCAACCAGTGCAGGAGTATGTTTGCGCATTACGTTCATGTATTCAATTACAATATTGGTTAAAGTTCCAATCGTCAAAGGTGGTGGATGCCATATCCACATTACACTTGTAGATTTATTATTAATAAATATATATACCAACCAGGAAAAAGGTGATTATTATTTCGTGAAATGAAACCCAAAGGATTAGAGGTAAAGTTTTTACGACAGTAAACTACTCTACTACAAAAGTGTTACAATTTACATTGTTGTTCCTTTTTTATTTTTTGAACAAGTTGCTCATTCCATGTTGAGTTCATGGTATACAGTTTGGTTTTAATATTTACATTTTGTACTTTAAAGTACAGATATACAAGATAAAACATATCACACAGCAAGGATTCATCAGCTGAGTACTGAATGTCATTAACATGGTAGACTTTACAATGTCTTTGGAGAAAATGAACGAGTGGTTTAGACGGATGTTTTGCAAGCAGATCAAAGGAAAACCCCCGTCGTTTCAGCGTTCCTAAGGAATATTTTTTTTAAAGAAACAAAGTCTGGGACAGTGCCCACAGCTCTCCCAAGGAATCTTTTTGAAAGGAACAAAGTCTGGAAAGGTGCTCTGAATAAAAGACAGGTGATAATATCAGTTCTTCCTTACGAACATGTTAAGATAACGTGAAAATCATTAGACAAACCCTTTTTAGAGGGAGGCCTCATTTAGTAGTGAAATGAATATGACTATGAATTATATATAATTAAGTGTGCTTTATCCGAGAGCAGGTGTCATATAAAAAAGTTAACAAAGTGCAAATATGGTCATTGGGACACTTCTGCAAGAAAGCTCAACTAGAATATTTGTTCTTACTAGTGAGTTTGAAATATTAATGAAAGTTTTCGTGCTTTATTTCCCTTTATGAAAATAAGAAACTAAGCGACCGTAGTGCATTTACTTGAAGGTTTTGGCTTTGTTTCGACAGGGGTACTGGTGTTAATGTAACACGTAGCAGCTAAGACGGAATGTTGACAGGTACGTAGTTAAACGTTACTAGACTGACTTATATAAAACAAAGTTAAAGTGTAAATTTAGTTATTGTGACACTTCAGCAAGGAAGCTCGGTAAAAACTTTGTTCGTACCAATGGTTTTGAAATAACAATGAAAGTGTCTGTGCTTCGTGTTTTTTATAAAAATAAGAAACTAAGCAACTGGAGTTTATTGACTTGAAGGGCTGGAATTTTAGTTTTGACAAGGGCACGGGTGTGTTAATGTATTACGTAACAGCTAAGACGAAATGTTGACGAGCCCATTGTTAAACGTTAATAGACTGACCTATAAAAAAGAAAGTTAAAAAAGTATTTTAAATAAATATGAAATGTTTTAGGAACAATGTTTTAACCAGTTTTGCACACTGTTACATAATTAACAACTGAAAAAGTGTAAATTAGTTCATTGTGAAACCCACTCTACCTGAAATGTCGGGTAGAATCGCTGTTTGTAATTATAATGTGGTTATTGTAACACCTCACACGTAAGCCTGGTTGTAATAATAAATTTTACATACGAACAATGTACTAGGAATTGAAATGCGATCGTACCAGTGAATATGTTAGTAAATAAAGTACGGTGCTTCATAGGAAAAGACTGAGTATGTGTTTTGTTTTGCTAGCAATTAAAAGGTCCTTTTTTGGAATTTTAACGATGGACTGAATGTTTATTTATGGAGTTATGACCTAACAGCTAATTGACTTGAGTCGTGTTGAAGTTTATGTTACTAAAATGTCCTTAAAATAAATTACTTATCACATACGTGCATAATTGAAATCATAGACTACAATCAAGTTTGTTATTTCGGCGGAGAGGAGGTTGCTGGTTCTATAATTGGTTTACACTTAGGAGCAATGTCATTATGCTAGCTCGAACAAAAGCCGTGAATAATACTCGTTCGTTTCCTATTGTATAGTCAATATGCACTTTGTTAGGTGAAATACCTACCAGTCACATTATTGTTGAATACGTTAAGAACTGGATCATAAATCAGTAACCAAGTTAATGGAAAACATATGTGTAAAAAAGGGAAAAGGTCTCAGTCCATTTGTGTAACTGTGCCAGTTGCTAACCTATGTATTAAAGAAAGTGGTCCATTGGGCATTGTCTGAAGTTTTACGTAAAATGTAATTTTCATTTAATTACGAGCCGTGTAGTAAGTGGAAAATGAAAGTCAAATTAACGTAATGCATTACAGTAGGAGAAAAACTTACATGCATATACTACTGCTACACTGTAATAAAAGCACAGGTAACGAAATTGAATTTATTCGCTCGCTGCTATAGTTCGCTTTTAATGTTTTAGTTAATGAAGTATGAACTTAATTACTGAATTCATTTATTTAGTCGGTGAAACAAAGGAGATTAAATGTTGACAGAATGCTGTAACATTGAGATATACAATGGAATTTACGAGGCTTGAATTAGTTAAGATGCGGATAGGCTGGTTGAAAGAAACGTTGGCATGGAGAGGTTTTGATCCTAATTAGTAGGTACCATTTATTTATTTGCCTAGTAGGAGAGAAAATTGCTGCGAAAATTTAATTATGAATTTAACGTCCACTATTGAAACATCAATATGTTTTTGAAAGACGCTTGGTACGTGTATTGACATAGTGTACTACACGTGGAAAGTTTGTAAAAGCAATGTCATTCACACTGAATTGACTTGTGCAATTTCAAAAAAGACATGTTATATATTGAAAAAAACAGCGCAAGCTAATAGACTGAACCTCGGGAAAATGATGATTTATAAATGATAGGAAATACTATTAAAGTTGGCTACTGTATTATTAATCGATGTGTAGACATTTAAAATATAGCGTTCAACCATGAAAAGGAACTAAGATTGTAATATCGTAGTAATTACCGTTGATGACTTGCAAATGGTAAAATGTGTTTAAGTGGTTTAAAAGAGAAAATAACATTTTCAGATTGTTTCACGGTTGATTATGTCTTGACTTTTTTGTCTGCATTTGTCTTACCTTAGGTTTGTCATCGCACGCAAGCTAGTAATGAACTCGTGCGTTGCATGCCCGTGAGTAATGTCGTATTGCACGCATACGTAAACATTATATTGCATTCAATCCAGGCATTGAACTAGGCATAAATAATAAATATGTATACTACCTAGAGGTTTAGCGCAAGCAGTCTACTTAAAGCAGATGAGGCAATGCTGTATTACCAGATTTTTTGAAAATAGCATACGTAACAGTAATAAATAACATCAATAGGGGCTTTATGGTTAGGACATGTTTACTTCTATGAATATGCTTGGTAGTGGAACACGCTATAAAATAATATTTGTCTGTTTAAGCTTAGGGAATCTATGGCTACGGACACTACCATTTCTTGAATGGTATGCAATGCAAAAACGTTTTTTGATAATGAATACCAAATTCAACGGAAACAGCGTTTGCAGTCATTAGAAGATCAGGACTGATTCAAACGCTACTCGTACACTACAGGAAAATGAAATTCATGGTAATTGCCATTTCTGATATTTATACCATTTGTTGCAATTTATTGAAAAAGTACACAACAGATGCGAATACAAGTAAAAGCAATGTTTAAAGATTATATAGAGCGATGGGCAACCGTTTTGAATACAAAATTTAAAATGCACATTTAAAAGTGGTAAACAAGTGAATGCAATGGATTTGAGTTGTATATTACTTGTTTTAACTGATGGTACCATGTTAGAAACGAAGAATAAGCGTTGTTAAACATATGAAAGCTTGTTCACCTCCTCCTAATAACGTATGACCACAGACAGAGGACATTGAAACCTAAGAATATAATATGCATATTACTGTTATCGTTTTTCTTTTTAAATTGCAAGCGTGAACATACAAATAAATGTTCCTTAACATACTAATGTTTCCCAACATGGCGATGATGTTATGGTGAACAGTAAAACTGCAATAAAAAATTCACAAAAGTTTTTGTAAAAAAAAGTCGGAACAAAAAATTTTTGTAAAAAAAGTTGGTACAGTAGTTTTTGTAAAAAAAAGTTTGCAACAAAAAAGTTTTTGTATAAAAAATTAGATGGAACAAAAAAAAGTTTTTGTAAAAAAATCGTAAGGAAATAGTTTGTAGGAAAAAAATTGTAAAAAAGTTTGCAGGGAAAACATTTTCGTAACAGTTTTTGTTGCATTTCGTAAAAGGTCTTTCGGCTTTTTAAAAGTTGATACAAGATAGCTTGTGCTGTATTGTTACCGGAAAACGTTTAGAAACCTAACTGTTTTTTCGTTTTTGTTTTAATTAAGATCTAATTTAATTAATTTTATTTTAGAAAAGACAATTACAACCAAGTTGAACCCGGCATATGAATTTAAATTAGTACATAACAGATTCCTCACTAGGAAACACATAAGAGATGAAAATCTACAGTTTGTATGTAGTGACATGTCAATTGAACACTAAAGAAAGTAGATAAGAACTCTATCCATTAGTCCAACAATGACAAAATGTCTAGATTTCCTGCTGAGCAGCACTAAATGTTACACTAAATAAACAGAGACTATGGAATTTTTACTTGACACCAACAGCCAAAGAGAAAATCAATTAACCATCCTACAGTAGAAAATTAAAGGTAGTAAAATTAATACCTACAGGACTTGTCCAAAATAGGAAATTGGATTTCATTAAGATTATTTCACCAAGTCCATTATAAGAAACCTAAAATAATATAGCACATTCTTTTAAGCTAACTAATTAAGAATTGAAGGTTAATGTTGGTATTCTTAAAATAAAGGCAAGTTAATACTCCTGGTTTCATTGTCAAGGCAAAGAGTTTCCTATTTACTATTATAGAAGTATTAATGACTACGCAAGTAATATATATTCAAAAACAGTACTACGCAGATTTAGTGCGCAACGAGGTGACCTCATTCATAGGAGTTTAAAGTCTCTGAGTAGCATTTTCTTACTTTAAGTTATATCCTACAAGACTTTGATCGACTGAAAGGATTAATATGGCTGCTGTAGTGGACTCTAAAGTATTATTATTTGTTAGAGATGAAGAAGATCTTACCAGTAGTACATCATGTGAACTAGCTTTAAATAACACCGAGGAGGAGTTTAATGTTATAGGGCTGGAAGGAGACAACAACATTAGCAGTGATAATTTATGTGACATGGCTTTGGGTATTGCTGAAGAGCACACAGAGATGATTATTGAACTTGTCATTGAAAGTGTATGTGATTGTACATTGAACAGTGCCTCAGTTGGATGTATTTGGGAAGCGTTGAAACGTTATGGAAGTACTTACTATGTCAGGGATGCTTTTTACAGTGCGTAAATCCATACACGCATATGTGCAATCGTGAGAACAAGTATTTAGATGTGAAAACGGCCCGTATTTTATGTAAGCCAGCCGTTTTAAAAGAACTTTATAGAATATACACAGAAACTCATGGTAAAACTAACCTCAACTATCAATGGTTTGTCATCAATATGGAAAATAACGCAGAAATTATAGTTCCCTTCGCAAGCAGTGAATTCCTAAACAAAGACAATTTAATTACCTAGCATCACTTGTAATTGGCTCTACTTTGAGATGTACTAACCTACCTATAGAAACTAGTGTGCTGTATAACCTCAAGCAGTTATTGAACAGATATATAACAAAAGCTTTGCGTGTATCTCTAAGGAATAGACTTACTAATGGTAATGAGGCGAGTGACAAATATTAAAATTGAACAAGCTGAATTCAAACCAAGTGGTAGAAGACAGTTATAGAATTTCTTGCTGTAAGTGAAATATGCGCTAAAGAATTTCCCAAGCTAAAATGTTTTTATATTAATATAATGTAACAATGATATGAAAGTGTACAAGTGAACTATAAAAGCTCATGCCGTTTTCAGAACCATATTATATTCAGACATTATTTTAAAAGACATGAAGTGAGATATTGTCTTAGTGAAGTATAAAAGTATTGTATAGCTTTTTGTTTAACATAAATACGAG